>JASDQU010215302.1:0-18321 GCA_032191745.1 Picea mariana
AATAAAATGAAGGCAAAATGGATGGTTTTGGCGACAAAATTATGGTTTTATGGAGTGAAAGGAAGCATAAAAATGTACTCAACATATACTCCACAACATATACTCCACAACTTCTTGTGATGCACATATTATGTGCATAGCTATGATGCTCTATAGATTGTATGGAAAGAAAAACCCTACACATTTCAGAGTGGATTGGGTCCCGATTATTCTTGAAGTTGCAAAGGGTTTCACTTTTAATTGGGGAAGGTTTCTATCTGATAATTTGGTCAAACAAATTGAGATTTATACAAATCCGAATTCAAAAGGTGAATCGAATCCCTTTTATATGTTAGCATATTTATGGATGTTATATGTTCCAAAACCCCTTTCCTATTGAATTGGAGTTGGACTCCAAAAAATTATGAGCCAATACACATCTATCATTCTAAACTGTGGGAGGAAAATGTAAAAGATCGTTTTTATGAAATTTTCCATAATGTTATCATCTCAATTCATGAAGTTCTATATGGTAACCCTCCTCCCAGGATCTCTGAGCAGATTATGGGAAACCTAGGTGCAATAGCAGACTGATATATCAAGGAGATTTTTTCCTATATCAGAGTTTATGGTTGTTTTTCATCTCCTCATGCTTAACCAAAAATCTACCAGATAGACTTATTTACAGGGAAGTGGCATACCTGACAGTTTCTGCGGGCATAACTAAATAATTGAAGGAAACACAAAAGAGAGTATGAACAACTTATCCCATACATGTTGGTGAATATTCCTTGTTAGTTTTTGGATATGCTAAGGCTGAAGCTTCAACCTTGGAAGATATTACATTTTCTTCCATCGAATTCAAAAGCATGATCCACATAAGGTGGTTGAAAATCATTTGGCTCAGTTCAGCACGAAAAAGTATTTTCATGAAGATTCACCATTTGATGTTATTTTCAAAGGAGTGAGGTCATATGATGAAGTTTTATCTAGAATCCAAACTCTCCCTAACAAAGAACAATCATATTTTTTCAATTTTCAAAAGCACAGGAGATGTTGCCTACCAAAGATTTTACAAGAAGAGAAATTTTTTACCCACAATGGTAATCCAAATTCAGAAGTGCTACCATCTTCTAATACTAAGAAACATGATTTTCCTGAGATCAATTAAACCAAGGAGGTTGATAAAACACCGGAGACATTATCAAAAGATATAAAAGTGAAGGAACAAACTCTACTAGGTAATACCTTACAAGAAACATTGGCAATGTTTGAAGCATTTATGAAACATGGATATGTTTTCCCTCATATTACTTCAAACAATGAAACTCCTTTAAAATATATTTATACTCAAGGGGAATCTACTGCACTTACATATCCCATTCCATCCTTAACTCCTCTTGCATCAAGTTTGAGATACATGGTACAAAGGTAGTAGATGTTGAAGATCTGACACCTATTGAGCCAGAATAAATGCCTTCATCAGACTTCTTCTTCAACAAGAAAAGGAAAGCTATTGTGCAGAGAGAGATTTAGAAGAAAGGAGGTGTAATAAAAAAAAGGTAGAGGATGATATTTGATGGTCATGGATAGAGTGACCTTGAATTTGAAAAATAGATAGCAGATTCTTTGGGATATTTTGCAACAACAAACTTGTGGTTAGTGGAAAATTTAAGAGAAAATATTGATTAGAAAAATCTTTTAATTGAGCAGTTGCAAAATGATTTGAAACAAACAAAGGCAATTATTAAGGAATAGGTTAGTTTTGAATTAGCTCAGGTTCAACAAAGTTATGAACAACATATTAAAAATATAGAAGATAAATTAAGAATACGTCTTCAAGATCAACAAATGTTGAAGAATACTCTTTCCCATAAAGATGTGTTAATACTCCATTTAAGAGCTCAAGTAAAAAAGGTCGATAATGAAATTGTTGATATTTATTTTTTTAAGAAGCAGGCCCTGGAAATAAATAATGGATTACAGTCAGCCCAAGACAATGTCTGTGAAATCTTGGAAATTATTCAAAAACAATATCTTATCATCAATGATTCATTACAAATCATTGTTGATAAAGAAAAAGAGTTGGTTAATACAAGATCTAAGTTTCACGAATTGATGATGTGGAATTAAAGTTTAAATGTACTAGGAATTTCTCAGTTTACAAAGTTTGAATAGTTAAAAGATAAAATAGCAATAAATACTTGGGAAAAGAACCTGAAAGAAAGCAAAAGATTGGCCAGAGAAGCCAAAGCAACATGTTTAAATTATATGTTAGTTGTAGATGTAGAAATGGATGAGATTGACCTCGGTGATGTTCATTCAATGATTGAGACTCTTAATGCAAATGAGAAAAGAGAATATTTGAAGAAAACTAGAGAAAATCATAAAGCTTACATCCAACAAATGAATCATGTTAACTTGCATATTTTAAACCATTTCCTATTCAAGCACAATTTAAAATGTCAAAGTACTCAACAAGCTGTGGTCAAAATTCAAAAGAATTTACCTTTGGTACATAAGAAGGATTTTTACTTTGAGTTAAATGTTAATACATATCCCCCTAAGTTCGTAGTTGCATTAGTCAATTTGCACACTCAATACAAGGATCAACAAAAAGTAGTTGCATCTATGAGCAAATAAAGAAGATATAAACTTTCAAGCAGCCGACAAGCGATGATCTTTCCAGAAGCATGACGGATGTTCAAATCTTTTATTTTGTAATATTTAGTCTAATGTTAATCTAGTGTTTAGGATATTTTCTTCTATTTTAGGATCTAGAAGCGTGGAAGTCTAACTGATTTTGGTTAAGAAAAAAATGTATAAATAAATACATTTGAGATATGAAAAGGGATTTTTATCGCCCGGTGTAAAAAAAAATACTCTTTAATAGAAATTGCTATAGAAATACAGAGATTCTACTTCTCATTTCCTTGAGTAATCTGTTTTCTATGTGTTACTACTTTAATTATCATTATTCATTATATGGTGTTTAAGAAATGAACGATTGCAATTTAGTAATACATCTATTGCAATTTACTTATTAGACATTTATTCAGATATATATTTTCCTTTGTTTTGCTGTGAGTAGAATAAGACATGTATCTAAGTATTTTCTCTTAATTTATTTCATATTCTAGACACACATTCCATATTTATTCTATTGAAAATAAAGTAAGATTTATTAGAATTGGATACCTTGCTTTGTTTGTCAATTTTGTTTACTCTTACTCTTCTTTGTCATCTCTTGATTATAGATAAATGCTCAAGGAAAGAGATATTGCCTCTATTTTTTCAAATTATAAAAGTATCAAAGTTTCATTCTAAATTGAAGGTAGAAAGACACTTAAAAATCAAATATAATTACCTTGGATGCCTGACATTTTTCTTTGCGCTTGGAACAAATCTCAAGAACAACATTAAGGAACACCAAGAGTTGTTGGGAATAAATTAATTGGAATATAGGAGTTATGCAAGGTTTCCCTTGTCCCCTACAATTTTTGGCATTTACATTGATAAGTTAAAGGCATGTTTGGAAGAAGCAGGTTGTGTTGGCACTATTTTATATGGAACAATTATCATTTTTCTTCTTTGCATTGATGATATTGTTCTTATGGTGAAGTATCCTAAGATCTCGTTAAACAACTAGGAATACTCAAAGATTTATATTCTAGCATGGATATGACAATAAACACTAACAAAACAAAGGTCATGATAATCAAATCCAAAACCATCACTTATGCTGATTTTGTGTATGAAAATAACAACTTAGAGGAAGTTGCTTCAAACAAATATCTTGGAGTTGACCTTCATCACAACTTAACTTGAACTATAACATTTAGAAAACTATTAATAAAGGGTGAAAATACTATATTTTAGTTTTGAAAACAATTGCAAATCAACATAATGTTGATTGTGAGTAAAAATTAAACTCCTCTTTGAGACTCTTGTCACTCATGTTATCTTATATGGATGCGATGTTTGGGTTGTAAATTTCTCTAAAAACAACAATTTGAGCAAGTATATTAAATGTAGATACTACATTGGAAGTATTTACTTCTTTAAATGCAACAGAAACTAGAAAAGCAAACCACATAGTACACAATTAATTTTCTGCTCCTCAATCATTTCTTCATTTAATTGTCAAAACTTACAAGATCTCCCTTACAGGGAAAATGGATTTGAAAGAGAAAAACTACAAATCACTGCAAACCTGGAAAATAACGCCTCATAATTCATGTTTCTGATCATTGAGGTTGGTCGTACGGATTGTACCATATGATTGAATGGATTTGTATGATTGTACGGATCCATACGAATGTGCATATTTGTTGTATGAATATGTATGACTGTATGAATCTAATTTAAAACATGTTGTACGACCTTTATTTCCTCGATTTGCATACAACTAAACTATTTCCCTTAGACTTGCTGCTACTGCTACTGATCTATCGTCTCTCTCGCCCAATTAATCACTCTCTATGAATAATGAATGTGTCTTGTCATTTACCCTCTTCGTCCTTTTGTAACATTGACTTGATCCAAATCCCTAATCTCAATGGTCAAGATCTAACCGTGAGACCAATGGCTCTCATTTAATTAATTCATTAAGTGACTTAACTTAAGTCACTTTATTAATTAAATGTCACTTTATAAAAAATATGTTCACATTATTAATTAATTAATAAAGTGAACTATGAAAAAGCATAGGATACATTTAAATGATGATTTCCACAATAAGACACACTTGTGGAAATACCTGTCTGAGATAAAAAAATTAACACTCTCTCTTAGTGAGGAAGGTATTCTCCACCACTCTAAGCTTATCTCTGAAGAAGACAAACTTTCCATTTACTAAGGGCTTGGTGAATATGTCTTCCAACTACTCATATGTAGGAATATATTGGAGCTTGAATACTCCCTTCAACATTTTGTCCCTAATGAAATGGTATCTGATCTCGATGTGCTTTGACCTGTCGTTTAACACTGGATTCTCTGAGAGTTTGATGCAACTCTAGTTATCATAATGGATCAAGGTTGGCTCAAGATCCTGACCAAACAATCTTGTGAGTAGCTTGTGAAGCCATATGGCTTCACAACTAGCTAGACCACCATGTACTCTACCTCAGCTGAAATCAATGCTACCGAGGTTTTCTTCATGCTGAACCAAGAAATGACTCCTGACCCCAAACTGAAACAATAACTGGAAGCTCTCTTCCGATCTGTATCACCACCTTTCCAATATGAATTTGAGTACCCATACAACCTCACACCATCACCACCAAGGTACTACAACCCATATCCTACTATGCCCTATAAGTATCTAAGCACATGCTTTGTTGCCACCTAGTGAACCTCCCTTGGCCCCACCATGAACTAGCTCAAAGTGTTAACAATGAAGTAGATGTATGGTCGAGTGTTGACCAGGTACATCAATGAACCAATCAACTGTCAGTATTTTTTGGGATTTTCCAACTCTGGATCTAAAGAATCAATATTCCTTAGGTTATTCACCATTGAAGTGGCCATTGGTTTGCTGTGCTCCATCCTAAATCTCTTCAGAATATCAAGAGTGTACTTCCCTTGTCCAAGGAAGATATCTCCTAGTCACTGCCAAACCTCAAGTCCCAGGAAGTAATTCATTGGTATGATATCATTCATCTCTAATTATGATGCTAAGTCTGACTTGCACCTTGCAATCAACCTCTCTACTCCTATTAGAATGAGATCATCAACATACAACACCAAGAATAGGACCTCAAGTCCAACCAATAAGAAGTATAGGTTGGGATCTACCTTAGTCTTGGTGAATCCCATGCCCTGCAAATAGCTGTCAATCTTGGAGTACCAGGCTCTGGGTTCCTATTTGAGTCAATAGAAGGCTTTCTTCAGCCTACACACATGTGTCTCCCTATCATGAAATTCAAACCCATGTGGCTGCTCGATGTAAAATTCTTCTTCAATGACTTTGTTGAGGAAGGATTTCATCACATCCATATGATGGATGCTCCATCCCATATCAGAAGAAATAGATAATACTTCTTAGATAGAGGAGTATCTCTCTATAGGATAAAAAGTCTCCTCAGAGTCTAATCCCTCTTTATGAGATAACCCACGAGCCAAAAATATGGCCTTGTACTTCTCCACACTGCCATCTGTTGCATGCTTTACCTTGTAAAGCCACATGGAAGTCACCATTGACTTTCCCTCTTGCCTCGACATGGTCTCCTAGACATCACTCCTCATGATAGAGTTGTGCTCCTCCATCATGGCATCTCTCCACACCTGTTGGTTGGCTGCCTCATCAAAGTTGGAAGGATATGAGTCTATGATGTTTGTAACATCCCTTTCCTTGCACACTGAGCGAACTTATTCTTTGAGGACACTTTCTCGCAAGTGATCCAGATTACTATACTATTAAACATTTGATTTTGATTATGAGACATTATGGGTTGATGACATGTTGTTTTACTGCATTAACATAGACAGGTGCTATTGACTCGGTTTTACTGAGTGTGCAGGATATTGGACCTCGAGGACGCAGAGGCATAAATGGAACCCATTGGACTCCAGATCGAGTCGGGGAGTGTACCATTGGGGTTTGATTTTTTTATATGTGATATTAGTGCATCCGATTAAATGATATGATATGGATATATTTTGACATGATTCGTTGATGATGCAGGCTGACGATAGCTTTCCGACCAGACTCACATGTGGAGTAAAGGGGTCATGCACGACTACCAGAGAGGTTGAGGGAGAGGTGTGGAAAACAACCCTACCATAGCCTACTAGCACTCCCATTGTGGCTCGAACTATAGGTTAATGTTTACCTAGTTCGAGAGGACCCAAGATGCCATGATGGCAGACTACAACAGTTGCTCACGATGATTCTAAGGGGCACGCAATAAGGCAGGGGCCTTATTCCTTAGAGGCCCTTAGTCTCCCACAAGTTCACCTGGCGGAGTATTGACTCTAGGGGTTTTTGATGTCTTCCAAGTCATTCAAGAGGAGAGTGGCACCCTTGGAGCATGTGGTGCATCTTGAAGGGCACGTCATGAAAGAAAAATGGAAAGAGGCGAGTGGCACCCTTGGAACACATAGTGCGTCCTGAAAGGCACGTCACGCACGGGAAACAGGTGAGGCAAGTGGCACCCTTGGAACACCTAGTGCATCCTAAAGGGAACGCTGCATTATTAATGATAAATGAATGAACCCAGATGGCCTTAGGACTAATAACGTAATGAGAAATTTTTAAAACAAATTCCCTAATAAAATGTCGCCCATGAAAATTAAAGTCTCAGTCTAATTTACTAGTGGCAGAATTTTCTCTATCCTTTATAAAAAAAAAAAGGGAAAACAAATCTCTCTCTCTCTCTCTCTCTTTCTCTCTCTCTCTCTATATATAATAATAATAATAATAATAATAATAATTTTATATTATGATAATTAAAAGTTAATTTCTACACCTACCAAATTGAGTTTTAAATGAAAAGGGGAAAGAGAGAAATCTAAAAGAATTAGGAAACTAGGAAAAGAGGGAAACATAAAAAGAAAAGGGAAACACAAAGGAAAAAGCAGAAAGTCAAACTTAGTAAGGTATCTGCCATTTAAGAACTTTCTAATTTTAAAATGAACTAGCAAATTAATAATGGGGAAAGTCATGAAAACCTGTAAGAGAATTTGGGGACATCTAGGAGCGATTCTAGGAGTGACTCTAGGTGGGTGAGGGAAATAAGGGTAATTAATTAATTAAAGAAATTAATTTATGGAGGAAATAAGGGGATGGGTGACACATGTATGGGGAGGAATTTTTATGAATTAATTTGTTAACCTTTAAATAAAATGGGATTTGGGAAAGTAAGGGACTTCAAAACTCTATATATTGAAGGGAGGAGAAGGATGAAGGATATTTTTTGTTTGAATAACGTTACACTGCAAAAATATCTACTTTTTTGACTCAGCTTGTGGGAGTTGGGATACCCAACTTGGTGAGGAGTGGTAGCTCGGCCTTGCAAGGCGAGCTGATTTTTAGGTTAGCATGCGTGGCCCCTTTGCGGCTCGGGGGGCTACGGAGGAAGAAGAGTAACCCTAGCATTGGATGGGAGGTACCGGTAAAGTCTCATCAGTCAGAAAGTAAGTGTTGCATGGAGCGAGTAGGACATCAACTTAGAGCGGACGATCAGGCAATGGTACACTTTCTTCATTTTGCATGGTAAATTGTGGTAGTAATATGCTTTGGATTTGCATGTTTAGTGGGTAAGTAAATTGATTGTCTAGCGTTCTAGTTGTTGACTGAATTTTCGTTAGCCTAGCTTGATGATTGATTGGCTCCCATGGCCTTCGATTCCCTACATGTCTTGATCGCATTGGGTGTATTGATTTGTGAAGTTTGTGGTTGTTTTTCCCTTCGTCTCTAGCTCATCAGTCCTCGCCTAAGCAGTCGACTAGGAGCCTGATCTACAATCATCACTTCGGTGTTAATAGACCTATGGATCTCAACGCCCTGCTTTTCTGTGTGTGGATGATGAGCGAAGGACGTTCCTGTTAGTCGTCTACCTATGTTATTTTCCTTGGCTAATTGTCGATTTCGTCATCTGGAAAAGACCTCTGCGTATGAATTATCTTGCATCCTGGTTTTTTTTTCTTTGCGCCTTGACTGATAGCATCCCTGCGATCATTTCCATGACTTTTCCCATTGGATCCTTGTGTTTCTCTTACTGTTGTTTGCATTGTATTGGTATTAAGGCAATGGAAAAATGAATTGATTCCCTGTGTGCTTTTTATATTTGGTGTTCTGGAAATGGAAAAACGAAATGACTTCATACCTGCATTTTTTTATATTGGGTATTCTGGCAATGGAAAAATGAAATGATTTCATGTCTGCATTTTTTAATATATAATTGGTATTTTGGCAATGGAAAAATGAAATGACTTCATGCCTGCATTTTTTATATTGGGTATTCTAGCAATGGAAAAACAAAATGATTTCATGTCTGCATTTTTATATTTGGTATTCTAGCAATGGAAAAACAAAATGAATTCATGCCTGCAATGAGTTATTGGACAACAATTTCCTTCTTATTGATTAATTGCCACAGCGAGTTAAACGACTAACAATCATGAAAATTGCCTGGTTATTGTGCTATTAATTATTTGTTAACAGTTATGTAAATTGCCTTGTGAATTGCTATACTAATTGCTAGGTTAATTAACATGTTAATCGCCTCGTCATGCTATATTACTTGTTAGGATAACAGTCATGTAAATCACTATGTTATTGCTAAATTAATTGTTATGTTGACTGCTATGTCGACTGCCTTGTTAATTGCGATATTAATTGTTAGGTAACATCTATGCTAATTGCCTTGTTAAATTGCTACAACGATGTTAATATTTAGCAGTTTCCTTCTCATTATTAATAAGTTAGGTAGTATTGTTGGTTCAGTCAATATAGATAGACCACACGTCGAGATTTAATTGTTCATAAGTGTTAATGGTAGCATTCTACAATAAAATCGTTAATGTTGTTAATTAAGTTGATGGCTAGTTGGATGGAGAATGGGATTAATATTGAATTGCCCAATTAGACCGTGATTAATGATTAAATGAGTTTAGTAAGTATTGACCCAAGTAGAGGTTAAAATCGCTAAATTAAAATGTGGTTAATGATTAAATTGTGATGCATAATTGCCGAATTGATTCGTAGTTGATGTTATTTAGATTGAATTTGAAGATTTAATTGTGATGAAAAATTGCTGAACTGATTCATAATTGATGTTATTGATTGAATTTAATGACTAAGGTATAATGTAGAATGTCTGATTGGATTGTATTTAATGTTAATCTGATGTTAAGTTAAAGGCTGATTTATAATTTAGACTTGCTAAAATTAGATGGATACTCGATGCCAAAACAAATTTTAAGTTGGCGTGCCCTGTTAGAATGGAAACCATGTTAAATTAGAATGTAATCATGGACCAGTTATCCTGGGTGATTGGTGGGGTCAGGGACGATGTCGTGTGGGCTGGCATCACCCCTTTTCTTCGTTATTTTGTGTCTCATCGACCTTTCGGTATAGTCTCCCAGTTAGTTTTCGGTTCCTAGCACGTCAGAGTTTTCTAGAGTCCTTGGTCCAGATAGCTTATGTTTGCGCCAAGGTTACTGATGCGTCTATCACCTGGGAACGACATGATTCCTGATGCGGGGATCATGGCGTGCCTTATGAGTTAGTGGCGAATGATATCTTGGTCGGAGTCAGTGCCTACCATGTGAGTGTGGTTGAGCGTCATATGTTGACTTGGGCACATGCATTGGTATCTTGCCTAGAGGTTCTAGTATTGTTTGTCAACGTCATGATGTCGGGAAGGGGAATTTGTCCCTTATATTGTAAGCATGTCTTGTTGCGTTGGGTGGTTAGTCGTTACTCTTGGTTATTCTATGCCTGTTTTGCCCGGTTGCCCTTGTGCCTGTTGCCTGGGTTGAGTGATTTTGTTCGTCGTCTGTGGTGTGGTCAAACTTTTTTCGTCGTTGCCTTCTTGCCCCTTAAATCTTAAAAAAAACAAAACAAAAAAAAAATTGGCTTTGCCCATGGCCGTAACGCTGGGGATGTTACATATGGTATCAGAGTGAGGTTCAACCCATGACTTGGGATCACTACAACTTTCATTGATATGATTTGATTATAATGATTGCTAATTAAGTTCACTTGTACTCGTGCAGGTAATCATAGTTAGAGGATTCCATGGAGGCAGACGACGGGGTGCTAGGGGAGGAAGCGTGACACCTCTAGTAGTATCCATGCATGAGGGGTATAACCCCCAGGGAGATGAATAGGTTGTCGGGCAGGAGCATATACTAGTAGGTGATGTGGTTGGTTTGATGAGGTCTTTTCAGCGAATGTCTGATGCATTGATCAGTCATTTGGATAGATATGAGGCCAGAGCACCAAAACCCCCTCAGGGTCCCTAATGCGCTCCAGTCGGTACTGGTAGCATTCACCATGAACTCGAGAAGGTCAAATTTCTTGAGTTATTTGGTGCCCCGGATGACACAGCCACCGATGCATGGTTGGAGAATATGGTGATGTGCTTTGAACTTCACGACTATACCTCCAACATGAAGTTCCGCATGGCGGTCTTTCAACTGAAGGGGAGCGCTCTTCTATGGTGGAAGACACTCCTACCGCAGCTAAACATGGTCGTCGAAGATGTGTCATGGGAACTATTCAAGGAATGGTTATGAGAGAGGTACCTATTAGAGGAATTCATTGAGCGTCATCTCAATGAGTTCAATGACTTATGACAGGGAGGTCGTATGGTGCCTGAGTACGAGGCTTGTTTTATGGAGTTGCTCCGATATGCTCCGCATCTTAACACTAAGAAACTCTAGGTCAACAGGTTCATGTTCGTCCTTAATGGTAGCATACGTGCAAAGGTTAGGATTCTGATGCCTCAAACCTTGCACGATGCCATCCAAAAGGCACTCATAGTAGAGGAGGAGCTTATCAGTAGGGGTCAGAGCAGGACTCCAGCAAGATCGATAGGGCAGGTGTCATCTGGTGCGCAGCAGCACCAGACATCAGCCGAACATACGCCTAGGTATTGTGGCTTCTAGAGAGGACCCACTTTCATTACACCTCAGTGACCGATGCCTCAGTAGAAAACACCTTATCGGGGACCATATCATCAGTAGCAGCGTCGACCACAATAACAATGGTTTAGGCTTGTTCAGTAGAATAGACCAGGATTCCAAGCCGGTGGGCCGTCATCTTCTACTTCGAGTACCAAGACTACTAGATTGAAGAAGGGGTGTTGGACATGTGGGAAGCCACACTACCAACGCGACTGCCCTGTGGAGAGAACTAGAGCATCTAGATCAGTCGGACCCACTACCATGAGAGATTTGTGCAAGGCCCATAGGATTCATGCAACGGTGAATAACCACCAGGCAAAGCATTAGTCGACTGTGCTCAAGACGACAGGTACCGTCGCTGACCAAACCCTTAGTATTTTGATAGATCCCATTGCTACCAAGAGTTTCATTTCTGGTGTAGTGCTAAAAAGGATTAAGGTAAAGGCAGTCAAACATGGTGAGTTTAGCTTTGTAGAGATGGCTTCGGGAGCCAAACAAAAGGTTGGAGGAAAGGTTATGGGTTGTATCCTTAATCTAGGAGAGTTTTTCACCAGGGCCAACCTGTACATCATGATCTTAGGATCTTATGACGTCGTGATCAATATGGACTGGTTCGAATCGCATGAGGCTATACTCAAATGTAAGATGAAACGGTTGAGCTTGGTTGATGACGGGGGATAGAGATGTATGATTGTAGGCTGGAACCAAGGAGTTTCTTTGAGGTTCATCTCTTCCTTGCAGCTTCGAAAGAGCATGTGCAAGGGATGTAAGCTTTATGCGATCCTTGCGCTAAACAAGAAGGGAGTAGTGGAAGGTCTAGAACACTTTCCTGTGGTGAGAGAGTTTGTAGATGTCTTTCTAGAGGATTTACTTGGGATGCCTCTGGAGAGGGAATTGGAGTTTACTATAGACCTAAAACTGGGAACTGAACCGATAGCTAGAACACCTTATCGGATGTCGACCCTGGAGTTACAAGAGTTGAGAATGCAACTGAAGGAATTGTTGGACCTGGGACTGATATGTCCAAGTGTGTCATTGTGGGGTGCACTTGTTATTTTCATACGAAAGAAGGATAGGTTATGGAGGCTCTGCATTGACTACCTTAATTGAACAAGGCCACGATCAAGAATCAATATCCGTTGTTGAGGATTGATGATCTGTTCAATTAGATGAAGGGTGCGATGATGTTCTCAAAGATCGATTTGCAATCAGGGTATCACCAGTTATGGATCAAGGAGGATGATGTCCCTAAGACTGCCTTTAAGATGAGGTTTGGACATTACGAGTTTACTATTTTACCGTTTGGACTGACAAATGCCCTAGGGGTATTTATGAGTTTGATGAACGGGGTGTTCCACGGGCACTTAGACAAGTTCGTCCAAGTATTCATTGACTATATATTGATTTACTCTCGGATGAAGGAGGAGCATGATGAGCACTTACGCTTGGTACTACGGTGTTTGCGAGAGCACAATTTGTATGGGAAGTTGTCCAAATTCTCATTTTATCAATCGAATATTCACTAGTTAGGGCATGTCATCTTCGGTGAAGGTGTCATCATGGATCCAACGAAGGTTGATGCTAATATGGAATGGCCTACGCTAATGAATGTCACAGAAGTACGTAGCTTCATGGGTCTAGAAGGATACTATAGACGGTTCATCAAGGGATTTTCAAAGATAGTAAATCCGATCATGGAATTATAGAAGAAAAACAAGAAGTTTCTTTGGACCGAGAAATGCGTGGAAGCATTCCGGAGGCTCAAGAATTTGTTGACAACAACACCGATACTAAAGGTCCCTGACATGGACGCGAAATTCTTGGTATGCACTGATGCATCCAAGGAAGGCCTAGGCGGAGTCTTGATGCAAGATAGTCGAGTGATCACTTACATCTCGAGGAAACTGAGAAGGCGTGAGGAGAACTATGCAATGCATGATTTGGAGTTGTTAGCCATCATTTATGCCTTGAAGGTTTGGAGACACTACCTTGTTGAACGAAAATTTGAACTAAAGATGGGCCACTGTGGACTACAACACATATTTACGCAAAGTGACCTGAACACGCGACAACGATGTTGGTTGGAATTACTTAGCGAGTAAGACTTCAAGATTACTTACATAAAAGGAACAGTGAACCAAGTGGCAAATGCATTGAGTCGGAGACCACGCATCTTTTCAGTTTTGCCTCTTCAGACAAATCTACGTGAAAAGATTCTAAATTTACACCGTGACGATGACTGGTACAAAGAGGTTGAGGGTTTTATCAGACAAAACACAATGATGGTACCAATATTTGAAGGATTTTCGTTTGATGATGATGGTTTATTGAGGTTTAAAAATCGGATTTGTGTACCACTAAATGATGAGTTGAGGAGCTTGATCCTGAGCGAGGCTCATAGAGAAGTTTACATGGCTCACCCAGGAGTCACGAAGATGAGGGGAGACCTTAAACCCTTATTCTTCTGGAAGGGAATGAAGGAATATATAGTCAACTATGTGGCCAGATGTCTAGAATGTTAGCAGGTGAAGGATGAACATAGACACCTAGCAGGATTACTACAACCACACGCTGTTCCAGAATCGAAATGGGAGGTTATTTCGATGGATTTTATTGTTGGATTTCCACTAATGACATGGATACATGACTCGATTTTTGTAGTTGTAGACGCTCTGACGAAGAGTGATCACTTTATTCCTGTGCATACAACGTATCAAGAACCTGACATAGCTAGAGTTTTCATTAGTGAGATTGTGAGGCTGCATGGCGTACCTAAGAGGATTATATTTGATCGTGGATTAGTGTTTACTGGACGATTTTGGACAAGTTTCCAAGAGGCCTTGGGAACCCAACTTAACTTCAGTACGACGTATCACCCAGAGATTGATGAGCAGACCGAATGAACAAACCAGACCTTGGAGGACATGTTGCGCATGTACGTGATGGACCAACAAAAGTGTTGGGAAGGATTATTTCCACTGATGGAATTCGCTTATAACAACAGTTACCAAATCACCATTAAGATGGTGCCTTTCGAGTTTCTTTATGGGCGACCATGTCGGATGCCTTTGAGTTGGGATCGGATTGAGGATAGGGTCCTGGAGGGACCAGAAGAGATCCAAGAAATGGAAGATAAAATGCAAACAATAAGACAAAGGATTAAAGAAGCGCAGGATCGACAAAAGATTTATGCCGATGTGCACCGTGTCAACCGCAGTTATGAGGTTGGAGAACGAGTCTTCTTGTGGGTTAAAGCGCATAAGAGCTCGATCAAGTTTGGAAAAGGAGCTAAACTCTCTCCTAGGTTTGTGGGACCTTTAGATATTGTGGAGATAAAGGGGCCCGTGGCCTATTGACTAGCCTTGCTTGATTCTTTGAGGCGTATGCATGATTTTTTTCATGTATCTGTTTTGAGACATTATATTCGTGATCCTACACATGTTATTGACATGATTTCCTTGTAGTTATCGGATGAGGGGGCGCTCATGGCTGAGCTAGTCCACATCTTGGATCATCGCATTCGATAGCTACGACATCGAATGGTAGATCAGGTCAAGATCTGGTGGGACAACTATAGTCCACACTCGACAACCTGGGAGGACGCATATGATATGCGCCAAAAGTTTCCATTTTTAATTGATAGATAGGCTTATTATACTGTGATACACATTTTCGACACTTGTAATGTGAAACTTTGGGACAAAGTTTAGACCAAGAGGGGGTGTATGTAACATCCCTCTCTTGCGCACTGAGCGAACTTATTCTTTGAGGACACTTGCTCGCAAGTGATCCAGATTACTATATTATTAAACATTTGATTTTGATTATGAGACGTTATGGGTTGATGACATGTTTTTTTATTGCATTGACATAGACAGGTGCTATTGACTTGATTTTACTGAGTGTGTAGGATATTGGACCTCGAGGATGCAGAGGCATCGATGGAACCCCTTGGACTCCGAATTGAGTTAGGGAGTGTACCATTGGGGTTTGATTGTTTTATATGTGATATTAATGCAATTGATTAGATGATATGATATGGATATATTCTAACATGATTCATTGATGATGCAGGCTAACGATAGCTTGCCGAACAGAATCACATGTGGAGTAAAGGGATCACGCACGAATACCAGAGAGGTTGAGGGAGAGGTGTGGACAATATCCCTGCCACAACCTACTAGCACTCCCACTGTGGCTCGAACTATAGGTTAATGTTTACCTATTTCGAGAGGACCCACGATGTTGTGAGGGCAGACCACGATAATCTCTCACGATGATTCTAAGGGGCGCGTAATAAGATGGGGGCCTTATTCCTTAGAGGCCCTTAGTCTCCCACAAGTTCACCTAACGGAGTATTGACTCCAGGGGTTTTTGATGTCTACCAAGTCAGTGTTATAACCCTAATTTGCACCAGACATGCTTACCTAGCATCAGGCCATCTCAGATTCCTTCTTTGCCAAAACACTGTTGAAAAACTCTTCTTAAAAACCACTTTTATAAAGGCCCACACACCCTGATCCATCACTGCATGTGTGTACATGCTAGCTGACCCAAGACAACCCGTGTGTACCTACAAAAGCATAGAAAAAGGAAAGTTGTTGACGAAACACACAGCTTTGGGTAATTTAACTAAACCTTTTGGCCATGCATGGCCGGTTACTCGACCAAATACCTAGCTTCTTCTAGCCTATAAAAGAAGGGTTAGGGGTCCCATTTTAAAAGGAGGAGAATCATAGTAAAGAAACTATACACGATTAAGCATTCCCTTTGTTCCAACCTTTAGCCATCCTTGTGCAAAGAGAAGTATAGAGAAAAGAAGTTGGAAGACAGTGGAAGAAGAGCCCAGGACCAAGATTGAGGAGCAACAACCGAATTTATCATTGTAAGGTATCATTGTGAAGTTAATAAAAGAATTGTTTTTCCCGTCCCGCCATATGAGATTGTCATTATTGGAATATTGATTATAGGATTGATTAAATATCTAACCTGTTAGTTCATAGATCAAATGCATGTGGAGTTCTTTGTTTGTCTTTAGTGAATGAAGGTCAGCATTGGGAGGAGAGTTGTAGTCAAAGAACAACCAAGCACAAAAAGGGATCAACATCAAACACGAAAAATAAGGTATGTCAACTTAATCTCTTGAGCCTTGTATTTACATATGAGTAATGGGGGTTTAGGCATGGGATGATGGTTAAAAGTAAGAATATTTAGGTCATTTCTACATGCATGATAAAACCCTTAGTGCTAGTCCATAGGAGGGATTTCCCACCCACAACAGAATTTGCGACCGTACTGGGGAACTCTAGGGTTTCTGGGAATGTTTTTTCTTGGGTATTTTTAAGAACTGGTTTCATTTCTTGTTTTTAAAGTTTCTTCAAAAGTCTGAGCTAACAGAGATTCTGGTCTTCCATACGAGTTATCTCTGTTTCTTTGCTTGACTGCATTTTTTTTTTCGAGATCCACAAAGGTACACGTGGCCTATATAAAGTTTACACACATGTACCCGCGCCCTACCTTCCCACAGCCTGCGTGTACACGCTAGCTGAGGAAGTGCCAGTTGCGTGTATGATTCCAGAAAATTTCTTTTAGAGAGGCAGTCATCCTGTCCCCTATTAGAAGTAATCCTTCTCAGAGGTTTTCTAGAACTCATTCTAGTCTCTGGTTTTTGTAGTTTTGTAGCTTAGGTTTCACCTCAGATTGGTTTTGTTCTATAAAATTTTCCTTCAATTGTTCTATTTTTCTGTCAAAGTAAGTTTCTAAGTCTTCAATAGATTTTGGTTCTCAATACCAGTAGTCTTTTCCAGTGCTTGATTGCTTTTCGTTTCATTTTTTGAAGAGTTGCAGAGATACATGCGGCTTGCATAAGGTCTGCATGCGTGTACACGTGATATGACCTTACACAACTCGTGTGCACACCCTGGTTGTTGAACTGTCAGTAGCGTGCCTGTTGAGAAATTTTTTTGGTTTAAGGAGAGGTAGTCATCCTTTCCTTGTCAAGAGTTATACCTCTCAAGGTTCTTGGTCTCTGTCATAGCAGTTTTAGCCTAGGTTGGATTCTAGCATAGCTTGCTTTTTCATTGAAAGATTTCTTGTGTTTCCTAGCTTTTTTAACTTAGTTTTAGCTTGAAATTTTAAGAAAAATGAGTTGCATTTTGAATCATGAATCGTGCATTCATCAGTTTCTTTTAGAATCTTTTGTTATTTCTGCTTTGATTGGAAGAAAATATAAAAAAAAGATTAGTTTGTTAGATCTCTTTCTTTCTTGGCATTTTCTTTGCATTGTTATTTGAAAAAGAAAAAGAAATTAGCATAGCATTGTGTTTTCTTCTAATTTTAAAAAGCATTTCAAAAAAAATAAATAAGAAATATAATCATTCTTTGCCAGTATAAGTTTCATCATTTTTCGCAAGAGTCTTAACACCATTAGTTGCACTATCATACTCTTTTGAGTAAATCAAGCTAGTAAAAAGAACGCTAATTAAAATTTACTAGACTTTATGTTTGTAGGGTCCATCAACTAGATTAGGCTAGAGCCTTGATTTAGGTTGGAGAGGAAACTCTTCAAGGCTATAAAACAAACATACGAGTCTATTCTAGGGAGTGTTAAAAGTCCAGTATCGTGAAAATTATCCGGGACCCCCCTCTAACACAGGGTCTAAACACGAGGTCACATGCAGAAAGGTAGCGGAGATAACCCCTCTAAAG
>JASDQU010215304.1:2404-18320 GCA_032191745.1 Picea mariana
CCCCCCCCCCCCCCCCTTCTCAAAGTGCAATGTATGTAAAAAGAAGAACCGATAGTTTCTAGGAAAATGTGTCCTTCACTCCAAGATGATTGAGCACAGAATGGAACTTTTGCTCAGTGAAGGTCTTGGTGAAGATGTCTGCAATTTATTCTACTGAAGGACAGAACTATAGGTTGATGATCCTCTCGTGTGTAACATCCCCGGCCACCCATGCCGGGGCCATGCTACTTGAGAAAACACTTTTATTCTCTGCTCAACATATTGTAACATACCCAACATCCAACTGAGCTATGCCACATAATTTTTTTGAACTGCATGCAATTAAAACATATACACAAAGAACTCTTGCGAGACTTTATATATAAAACGTAAACATACAAATACATTCTGTAAATGCACGGATTCATACTGAATAATAGTAAACATATACATGCAACATATACAAGCAATACACATAAATATAAACCCAGTTATAAACCACACATAAGATAAACCCATAAAAATACACACGTAAATAATAATGTAGCATGTAATTTATCACACAATTGACACTTATATTGGTAAGAATATCATCAACTGCATGCAAAAATTCCACGAACCTCCCAGCCTTAGACCACACTGCTCATCACTCTCAACAGTGGGTCACCCACGAGTTGGGACTAAACTCCACCTGGGTAAAGGGATTCCTAACCAGGATGACTATCTAAGACAATAGGAAAGAATTTGTCACATGTGCCAACTCAAACTAATAGCCTACAATCCCTCATTCCCCACATGTCTATCCCACCCCAGGAAGTGTGCCCCTTCTTTGCTCAACATTCCTTCAACTGCCCAACTTCCTTTTCAGGCTTCAACAATAGGTCGAACATGAAGTCTTAGAGCCCTATAGTTGTAGTTTAGCACCTTCATAAATCAATTCCCAACAATTCTCTCACCCAGAGAGATTTCTCACGGGCCTTACAACCCGCCTCTTCAATATCCCACGAGCCTGACAACCTGCTTATTCAGTCCATCTTACAAGATAACCAGGTACACAAACATGTATGGTTATGGATACAGGTTCAGGTACAATGATAGGAAGGTACGAAGGATAGCTCAATGCATGTGTGAATGATGATGGAATTATTGAATGAATGAATGAATGATAGAAGGAATGAACTAAGTCCAAACAATCTGTATGCATGTTCCCAACTTGACACTTGTTATGTTGGGAGCTACTTTGGCCCACTTGTCCCCAACCTTAGAACTTAGGATAAAATAATTATCCATACTTTATACTTAAGAAATATTAATATAATATTCCTTTTTGGCTCAAGATCCCTAACTTATCCCCTTTTCCTTAACTTTTATCCCCTAATTTCCCTAACTAGTGGAGTTTAGTCCCCCTACTCTTTTACCATGGTCGGTCTGCATGCAGTGGTGTATTTTATATTAATGATGAGACATATACAAAAATAGGCCCACTCACCTTTAACATCTAGGATCTCTAGCATAATCATCACAAAATGTCTCACTAGCCTATAAAACAAAGTATATACACAAAGGCTACCTGACCTCAAAATCACACGCACTTAAGTTACTGTGTGCAGTATCCTCGAATGTGCACACTTCGGCATTTTACTGCGTAGTACATGCGCGCACTATACCATGGAAGGTGCATACAAAAATGATGTCAACAACTCACCATCTTACGTACATTTGTATTTACATTTACAATTGCGTTTGGCCTAGGGGTATTACAATCACCTCCCTTTATTTACGCACCGTCCTCAATGCATTATGTACACATATACACCAAAAAATTTTAAATTCCTCAAAAATATGTGGGTATTCCGCCCACATTGCATCCTCATGTTCCCAAGTAGCGTACTTAGGACCATACCAAGTCCATTGGACCTTTACAATCCCTATGGATTGATTCCAGAGATGTTTTATTTTTCGGTCCAGAATGCATACCGGATGCACTTGGAAAGCCTCTTCTTACTCCACCTGAATCACATTCTAATCAATAACATGATTAGCATCATGTATATATTTCTTTAGCAATGATACATGAAATACATTATGAACAGAAATAGATGCAGGCAATGCAATCATATAAGATACTCGAACAATCCTCTCTAGGATTTCAAACGACCCATAATAGCGATCTACCAACTTTGAACAATTTCCCAACTTCAGGGAACTTCTGTTGGCCTTCACTTTCAAGAATACATGGTCCCCAACTTCAAATTCCATGTGAGTTATGCCTTTATCAACATAGATTTCCTTCCTTTCTTGGGAAGCCTTTAAATTTTGTTTTATTTTTAACATTTTCTCCTCCATTTCCCTGAGAAAATTTGGCCCAATCACTGCTCTATATGTTGGGTTATCCCAACTTACCGGTGTATTTCACTTTCTGCCATAAAGTGCCTCAAATGGGCTCATCTTTAGAGATGTTTGGTACCCATTGTTATAAGAAAAATCTACTAAGTGTAGGTGGTCCTCCCATTTTGATGGTTTATCCATCACATACATCCTCAACATATCTTCAATCACTTGATTCATCCTCTTTGTTTGTCCATCTGATTCTGGATGATAAGTTGTATTGAAATTCAAATTTGTTCCAAATCCATTAAATAATCCTTTCCAAAAATTTGACGTAAATTTCGGATCTCTGTCAGACACAATTGTCTTGGGTATGCCATGTAATTGAGCAATTTATCTCATACAAACATCAACAATGTTGGCTACCTTGTGAGTGAGCTTAACTGGAATAAAATGGGCAGCTTTAGTAAGCTTATCCACCACTACCATGATAGAATCAAGTTGCTTGTTTGTTCTAGGCAGTTTGGTGATGAAATCCATGGTTACAATTTCCCATTTCCACTCAGGAATGAGTAATGGTTGTAGCAAACCAGTTGGGTGTCTATGCTCAACTTTTACCTTTTGACATTCCAAACATTTGGCAATAAAATCAACAACTTCTTTCTTCCTGCAAATCTGATTTGGCAACCTCTATAATTTTTTCTTTCAAATTTGATTGGTACATGATAATGGTTGTAGCATGCAATTCATGCACTCTTCTGCTAAGTGCATCAACCACTTTGTTCTCTTTCCCCTTGATATGCTTTATATCAAAGTCACATTCACTTAGAAATTCTAACCATCTGCTTTGCCTAGAGTTTAGAGTTGGTTGATCAAATAAATATTTCAAACCATTATGGTCTGTCCTTAGCTCAAACCTTTTCCCCATGAGGTAGTGTCTCCATTTCCTCAAGGCATGCACTATGTCTGCCAACTCTAAATCATGAATGGCATAGTGTCTTTCATGCTCCTTCAAATTCCTTGATTCATAACATACAACAAACCAATTTTGACTTAAGACTCCACCAAGTCCTTCTTTACATGCATCTATGCATACAATGAAGTCTTCATTTGGGTCTACAATCCTTAGTATTGGAGCACTTTTTAATAATTGTTTCAAGTGTTGGAAACTCTTTTCACAATCCAATTTCCACTGAAATTTCACACCCTTATTTTGTAAGGAAGTGATTGGGTGTGAGATCTTTGAGAATCCTTCAATAAATATCCTATAGTAGCCTACAAGGCCCATGAATGATCTGACCTTTATCACATTCTTTGGCATTGACCATTCTCTAATGGCTTCTATATTCTCAGGATCCACTGCTATCGCATCCTTTGAAATGATATGTCCCAAATAATGAATTTGTTTCTGATAAAATGAGCACTTGCTCAATTTGGCATACAACAATGTTCCCTTAATACTTGCAACACCATCCTCAAATGATTCTCATGCTCTTCTTCTGATTTAGAATATATAAGGATGTCATCCAAAAAGACAATGACAAACTTGTCTAAATATTCTCGAAAAACACCATTCATTAAGAACATGAAAATAATTGGTGCATTTGACAACCTAAATTTCACCACTGTGAACTCATAATGACCATACCTTGTCTTGAAGGAGGTCTTGTTGATATATTCCTCTTTAATCCTTACCTGATGGTATTCTGACCTGAGATCTATCTTTGAAAATATCTTTGCATCCTTCAATTGATCAAAGAGATCATCAATCCTTGGCAGAGGATACTTGTTCTTTACAATCACTTTATTCAACTGTCTGAAATCAATGCACAATCTTAATGTCTAATATTTCTTCTTCACGAACAAGACTGGGGCACCCCAAGGTGACACACTTTGGCATATATACCCCTTCTTCAAAATTTCTTCAAGCTGCATTTGCAACTCCTTCAACTCTGGTGTACTCATTATGTAAGGAGTCTTTGACATTGGAGTTGCTCCTTATAGAAATCAATATCTTTCTTTGGGGGTAGTCCTGGTACTTCCTTGAGCACCATCTTCAAAATCTCCCAGGACTGCATGATCTTGCAAATTTGGCACCTTATCTTTAGGTGTCTCTTCCATATGAGCTGCAAATATTTGACACCTTTTTCTGTAACATTTCTTCAACTCCAATGCTGAAATTTATCTGATGGTTATTGCCCTGGGAATTCCTTGCACTTTCCTTAGGATCCATTCCTCATCCAAGCAAGTAAATGTCGTCTTATGACAGTCTAGGACATCATGATGTTGGTCCAACCAATCCATCCCAATTAGATAGTCATAAGAACCTAAAGGCAATATGTTCAAATATTCTTCTGTGTTCAGTCCATTCATGTCCATAAGACATGACTTAACCATCTCATTAACTTTTCTTTTGGCTCTGGTAGCTAGCTCCACCAACTAATATTTTCCATGCTTTCTTCTTGGAAAATGAAAACTTTCCACCATCTTAGGATCTATATAAATATGACTAGCTCTTGAATCAATTAAAATAGCAATGGTTTGGTTGTTGATCATACCTTCCAATTCAATCATATGTGACTGATACTCTGCTTGTTTGGTGTCCAGGGCTGCATAGATTCTTGGTGCATTTCTTCCCATGTCCTTCATTGAACAATCCTCCCTTTTTCACCTCTATGAGGAAAATATTTGAACATATGATCTCCCTTACAACCCCAACATTGAATAGGTGGCTTCCTTGGCCTTTCACCCCCTGTCTCAATCATTCTGGGTTCTCTAGAAATTGGATGTCCTCGAGGATTATTTATGAATAATGGTGGCTTAGATCCCTTCTTCCTCTGATCCATATTGAATTTATTTTTGTCTTCCCAAGCTTTTTAGAAATTTGGCCTTGATTTTTGATGATCAGATAGGCATTTATCTCGCCTTATGGTCTTCTACAATGTCTTGGGATCATCATAATGTATTTTGTCACTGATGAATGATGGCAATCCACTCAAATACCTCTTAATCTTAACTGTCTCATCCTTGATGAAAGAAACACACTTCAACAATTCTAAAACCATTCTCGCATATTCATCTATGATCATACTCCCAAGCTTGAGTTCAAAGAACTCTTTCATTTTATTGTCATAGTATCTCTTAGTCAAGTATTTCTTCTCAAAATACTTCTTTAATTGTCTCCAAGTAACACTTTTCTCTTTAATGTGTTGCACCTGCACAAGTTGATCCCACCACATGGATACCTTTCCCTTGAGTTTATAGATGGAAATTCTATCTTCTACATGAGAAGAATAATTATGCAATTGAAAATACTTTCTCATGCCCAACAACCATGTCTCTACATCTTCATCCTTCCTGTGCTCACCATCAAATGTAGGAGGTTTGATTTTGTTCATTTTGATAGAATATTCAACAATATTGAGAGGAGGGGGTGAATCAATATTGCCTACTTTTTCTTATTAATTCCTTCAATATTAAGAAAACACATTAATTATTCAATTAAGCAATATATGATGAACAATAGACCCTTATGAACATACGATTTATCATGGAACCTAATAGGGAAAACCACTAACTCTTTTCTATTAACTGCAAAATTCCTTTTCTTACAAGTTACATAGAAGGAAGATATTCTTCCTTTTCGATCAGTACCAATTGATCAAGATGCACCCACACCCTTGTTCACCATAACCAACTAGTAGGAGAGTTCGACCCCCTGTTTAGTCAGCTATAAATGACAAGGAAGCACCAACTCCCTTTGTTCACTAGCACCAACTTGTAGGAGGCTACAACCTCCTATTTAGTCAGCTACAACTGACAAGGAAGCACCAACTCCCCTGCAGGATCCAACCTACCCTTGCACCACCCAACCACCCTTAATTTTAAAATGTAATTCAATCTCTTCTTCTCTTCATTGACTTTGATTCAAGCATCCATTAACACAAGCCCTATAAGATTTGACCTTTCGACTTCGACTTGTTTTCCCTTGCACCACCCTTCCTCCCTTTATGCAGGTTATAACACGTATAACACTTCTCCTATATTTTCTACTTGCATGGTCTTTTGGTTATCTGCAGACAAACTTCATCTCTTGCTCTATGGCTTCTGTCATTTAATCCTTAATGACTCTGTTGCATTCCAATAAAGGTATTCTATAACATATACTGGATTGCATAACTGCTGCTTTGAATTCCTTTGTTCTTGATCTTCAATAAGATATTGACAGTGCCATTAGAAAAAAACAATTCTTCTGCTTCAACTCTGCTTTTGAGTTTATCTGCTTATCTAGGCTACAGGGACGCCCCTTCTCATAACTCTTCCTCATTTATATAATCCTCAAAACGGTGTGAGTTTGAGATGCATTGTGTCCTTTTGTTCGGACCTTTGCACCTCTTCATTTAAATAAATTATAATCATTGTTTTATCATTTCTACTGTGAAGGATTTTCATAAATTGATCACATATGGATCAATTTCATCCTTTAATCTCGATCCCAAATCTCTGCTTTTTTTCACAGAGACCAAATTCTGCAGAGGTGCTTCCTTCAAACCATTACATGTGACCGAGCGTTACAGAACCACGGGCTTACCAACTACAACGAAGTATTATAATTTCCTTTTAAAACTCTTATATCATATGACCAACAACGGTGACCAGATGTTAGGCCAGACGAGAGCTTGAGCACTTATGTGAATCAATAGTCACGATTTTAACCTCCTGAAATGGATGACTATCGTAACTTCGAAACTTTTCCCTTCAGAAATTTTAGACTTGAAACCTTTAAAAATTTCCGAATCAGATTTCCCAAAAAGATTAGACAGTTTACGTTTATTTTGCGGAAATTGATCAATCATCATATTTGATTCTTACAAGGATTAATCTGATGGTTGGGTCTTAATCAAGAATTGAGATGGATGGCCACAAATTACTTCGCGACTTCGTCTATTATACTTACACTATCCTTCAACTGTGTTTTGATCAATGGTTGAGAATGCAACCAAAGTATTCTTCAGATTGGACGATCCATGTCCACTTCAGAACTTCAACATTCAGGACTTCGGAGGTTTCGAATAAATGCCGCTCCATTTTCCTTCGGAGTGATCACCTGTTGAGTTAGTCATAATACGGTGGAGACCACTTGTTGTCGGTTAACACTTCCACTTACACTATCCTTCCACTGTAGTAGATCGACGGATGAGAATGCTCCCGAATTGTTTCTTTATATCGGACGAACCATGTCTACTTCGGGATTTTGTCCTTCGGGAGTTTGAATCTTTTGTCATTTGATAGTGGTGAAACTCCCAATGTAAAACTCCTGGAGTGAAGTAACTTGTTTACATCACTTGATGATGTGTCATGAGCCGAGTAGCTGCCACGTGTCACTCAAATTCGTGATTTGCATGTACCTGAAAAATTGATTTCAACTTGACACTTGTCATTCTCTGACTGTGCCATGTGTCCTTGCTGACATGGACTGCTAATGTGGTCTGTTAAATTTTCTTGCTAACGTGGTCTACCGACGTAGATCTCCCGATGTGACACATATTCATCTCCTTGATCTAATGGTTAGAATAGTATCCGAAGGGTATCTTAGATTGACAGCTGAGAGTGACTTCAGAACATCGTCCTTTGGGACTTCAAGACTTTTGACATTTCTTGGTGGTGAAACTCCTGAAGTAATTCTCCCAGAGTGACGTAACTTATTGACATCATGTGTTGGCATGGCACGAGCTAATTTCCTCTTAACAGATGTCATCATCTGATTATGCCATGTGTACTTGATGATGTGGTCTGCCACATTTCCTTGCTGAGGTGATCTGCTGACCAAAAAGTCTTATCCAACAGTCATCGTATATCCTCCAGATCTAATGGTCCTTATTCATTTCAAATTTCGGGACTTATGGCATTTTGACTTTTCAAGTTGCCAAATCTTCCGAAGTGAGATTCCCAGAACAGTAGCCTCCTCGCTACTTTTAACTCAAACTTAATTTTGTCCGTTGATCATGTTTTTAGATCAATGACTCGATCTTTCTATGATACAATTTTTCCTTGGTTTAAATCCAACGATCCTTCTTCTAGCTTATCTTTTCCTTCCACTTTAGAATGATTTGATGACTAATGAAATTTTGCATAATTGTGATCTCAGATCTTTTACCTCACTTATCCTATCCTTCCACTTGATTTGATCTAACGGTCGATGTGGACTCTTCAAAGCAGACTAACGGTCGACAATGATTGCAGAACCACAACTTGCGAGTGATTTAACTCGACACCCAAACTCCACAATTTGAAGTTGTGCATTTTTTGTGAGTCAACCACAATCGCCGATATTTGAAGTTGTAAGATCTGACGGTCCTGAGTAATTGCGGGATTGGAAATAACACAGTGTTTAATACTTATTATGATCTCCACAATATATCCCTGCCATTGATCTGGCGATTGCACATTCGAAGGTCACGACTTAATATGACTTAATCTGATCGTTTTTTGGATCAACCAAAGTCGTAGATGTTTGAGTTTATGAGATCTTACTATCTAGATCGATTGCGGGATTGTAACTAGCGAGTAGTTTAATTCTTCTTTCTCTCTCCACAATTCATCCCTATCATTGATCCGATGATTGCGCATCAACGGTATTGATTTGATCTGAGTTTCATCGTGCCATACCTACTGAGTTTCAATGTGCCATATCTTATGAGCTTTGATATTCATTTGTTAACTCTCCTGAGATTTAATCTTTTCATATCGTCCAACTATTTGACATCAGTCATTATATATTGTTGACTAGTCCTCCAACTATTCTTCTGAAATTCATTTGGCCATCTCTTCTAAGATTTGATCTTCATTCGCTAACCCTCTTGATATTTTATCTCAACTTATCATCACATCAATGATATCGACTGATGACATCAATGAAACTATGTCCAACAATCTCCCCCTTTGTCATTGATGGCAACGCACCAACTTCATACACAATCTCCCCCTGTGGTGATGCTTTTGTCCTCTAAAGTTACTCTCCCCCTTTGAAATCAATGGCAAAGGGTTTCTCCTCTTATGATCTGTCTGTCTATATTCTATTGATTAGTATCTAAACTTTGGTAAATCGCCCTGCAATCATTCTCTTCCTTCCAAAACTGAATGACTCCCCCTGTCAGTCTGTTGTCTCTGCCTCAAACAGTTCTCCCCCTTTGTTTCTAAAAAGGGTAGCTCTTCTTGATAAGGTATGTCCTCTTTTTATCTCTACAGGATGTCATGTATATCATTTTGTACATCATAATGCTCCTGCTTTGGATGATGCTATCTTACTTAACGCAATGAAATTGTAAGTCATATTCTTCAAACAACCCTTGGTTCTATCCACCAATTCTCATCGATCTCTAACTAGGATACCAATTGTTTTTATATCATCCACTTTGACATATGCACTCTCAACAATATTATGTAACCTAAGATTGTAGCATCTGTATTCTTTCTTGGTAGAAGCATATCCAATAAGGATACCTTCATCATATTTAGCATCAAATTTTCTGAGATTCTTATCAAGCCTTTTGATGCAGCACTTACTTCCAAAGACCTTGAAATATTTACCGATAGATCTCTTCCAAACCATAGTTCATAAGGAGTCTTATTACTATTAATCCTGAGCTGACCTTTGTTCAATATGTATACTTTTGTTCTTACATCATCCCTCCAATATCCATTAGGTAATTTTTCTTCATTGAGCATAGTCTTTGCAGCTTCCTGGACAAAGATTTTTATTTTTTTTTATTTTGAGGAGTTTTAGTGTACCATTAAAATGGGATTGAAAGATTTTTGAGATAATCATCACTCAATTATTCTTGTTGTTTCATTGTTGGAGATTCAACATCAACATCACTATTATGTGCATCAGAATCTTCTTCATCCTTAACTTGAGAAGTTTAACCCACCTATCTCCAATTATTAACTTCATCAATTTTAGGAGCAATATTTTCATTATCTTTATTGTTTGGTACTTCAGATTTTATTTTCCATGTATTATTTACTCTTCTTGTCATATTGTGTGAACCATTTCTTATTGAATTTCTTTTTGAGTTCCAACAGTCATGTGCTTTGTGGCCATATCCATCACAACTATAACATCTCATAGTGTAGCAATCTGTAGCAATATGTCCAACAAGATTCCAGTTCCAACATCTTATATTGTTGTTGAACCTACCAATTTGTTTTCTTCCATGATGCCTACAATCCAAGGCTTTATGACCATACTCATTACAAGAAAAACAACAACCATTAAAAACACTCTCATAATTCCTTTGATTCATCCATGAATGTGTCTTTCTTCTAAACTTACTTTGAGCTGTATGAGTAGCTTCAGGATGTCATCCTTGACTTGATCTTCTAAATATTGTAATGTTGCTTTCATTATTTGAACATCAAGAACCTGCATCATACTTGCTTTCCCTTTTTATAAAAGAAAGACTTGCATCAGACCTATCTTCACTCTTTACAAATGAAGGACTTGCATAAGGTTTCTTGGGATTACTAATTTCTTCCTTATTGTAGCCAAGACTGGTTTTTTCATTTGGCGATCTCTGACTATCCAAGATCTCATCTAAGATCATAGAGTTATTCAAGAACTTAACTTCGGTGTTTTACTTCTCAACCTTATTTCTATGATTCACAACTTCTGCTTCCAGCTTATGACATGATTCTTCCCTTTTGTTCATCTACTTCCTCACTACCTCCTCTCTTCTTTTAGTTTCTTCAAGTTGGGTCTTCAGATTGACATTGCTTTCTCTTAGTTCTTTTACATCTGAAAGAATTTGGCTAAGTTCATCATCTTCCTTCTTTTCTTCTTTTACTTGAGCGATTTCATTCTTTAATTTCTTAATCTCCTCTTCTTTTTCTTCTAGATGAATATTTTGCTCAGATATGATCTTTTCATTGTCTTTGAGAATTTCCTTTATTTCCAAGAAATGATTTTGACTCTTTTCAAGGAATTCTTTAGTGTAGTGATGAAAAAAACTATAGTCTGAATAATCATGGTCATAGTGGTATTCATAAAGACTCCAATCAACTTTCTGTTTGACCTTAGATAGTTCTTCTTCTACTTCTTTCATGGGATAGATGCTAACACAACACTATTCTATTGTATCTAAATCTTCTTCTTTATTTGCAGTGGAGATTTTAATATCAACATTATTGCAATCGAAAGATTGTGAAGAGTCTTTACCTTTATTGATGACTGAGTCTTCCTCTTTATCCTTGATAGGAATGTCTTATGTGTATTCTCTTTTGATTTTATACATCTTCATGGGAGGAAGAGAATTTTCTTTGGAGGTACCATCACAAGACATGTCA
Source organism: Picea mariana (assembly GCA_032191745.1). Classification (NCBI taxonomy): domain Eukaryota; kingdom Viridiplantae; phylum Streptophyta; class Pinopsida; order Pinales; family Pinaceae; genus Picea; species Picea mariana. The sequence goes on from JASDQU010215304.1 coordinate 14,057, forward strand.
TCTTCAACATCAATCTGAGTAATAGGACTTGAACCTTTAACTATGTGTACTTGTTCATATTCAAGGCCAAATTTGTTTGAAGGAATTTTTTGTAGACTGAGAAATTTATCAAGGGATTCAATCCCTTTCTTGAATTTTTCAACAGTCTTAAGTTCATCCTTTAGTTGTTTACACCTATGCTTATATTTTCTCAGATCATTCAAAGAAAACTCAAGCTCATCTTCGAGAGTGACTTCCGCTTCAATGTCTGAGTATTCTTCAAAAGAGTCTTCATCACTAGAATTGTTGTAGATTGAAGTTTGTTCTAATTGAAATGCTTCATTATACTTTTCTTCTGAGTAGAGGTATTTCATCTTGTCCCAATTTTCCTTTGCAGAATTACATTCACATATCTTCTCTTTGACATCATTAGGTAATACATCAAGGATTGTATTCATTTCCATTGAGTTACTTTTCTTGGCTTTCTTTTGAGCTGGAGTCCTTACTCTGCTTGGTGGGAAGTAATCAGTGATTACTGAATTCCATACATCATGTCCCAATGCCTTCAGCTGAATTTCCATTCTTGTACTCCAAAATATGTATTCTTCTTTTCCAGGTATTGGAGTTCAATTCTCAATGTAAATATTTTGTCCATCCATGTGTGCTTAATTTGATCTTCCTTTCAGTTTGTTAGACTATTCTTAAAGAAACCTTTCTCTGATACCAATTGATGGAATATCCAACAATACTAAGAGGGGGGGTGAATTAGTATTGCCTACTTTTTCTTATTAATTCCTTCAATATTAAGAACACACATTAGTTATTCAATTAAGAAATATATGATGAACAACAGACCCTTATGAACACAAGATTTATCGTGGAACCCAACAGGGAAAACCACCAACTTTTTTCTATTAACTGCAAAATTCATTTTCTTACAAGTTACATAGAAGGAATATATTCTTCCTTTTCAATCAACACCAGCTAATCAAGATGCACCCACACCCTTGTTCACCAACACCAACTGGTAGGAGGGTTCGACCCCCTGTTTAGTTAGCTATAAATGACAAGGAAGCACCAACTCCCTTTGTTCACCAGCACCAACTAGTAGGAGGCTACAACCTCCTATTTAGTCAGCTACAACTAACAAGGAAGCACTGACTCCCCTGCAGGCTCCAAGCTTCCCTTTCATCACCCAACCACCCTTAATTTTACAATGTAATTCAAGATCTTCTGCTCTTCATTGAATTTGAGTCAAGAATCCATTAATACAAGCCCTATCAGATTTGCCCTTTCAACTTCGACTTGTTTTCCCTTGCTCCACAGTTCCTCCCTTTATGCGGTTATAACACATATAACACTTCTCCTATATTTTCTGCTTGCATGGTCTTCTGGTTATCTGCAGACAAAATTCATCTCTTGATATCTGGCTTCTTTCATTTAATCTTTAATGACTCTGCTGCAATCCAATAAAGGTCTTCTATAACATATACTGGATTGCATAACTGCTACTCTGAATTCCTTTGTTCTTGATCTTCAATAAGATATTGATAGGCCCATTAGAACAAACAATTATTCTACTTCAACTCTACTTCTGATTTTATCTTGTTATCTGGACTGCAGAGACACTCCTTCTCATAACTCTTCCTCATTTATATAATCCTCAAAACGGTGTGAGTTTGAGATGCACTGTGTCCTTTTGTTTGGACCATCACACCTCTTCTTTTAACTAAACTATAATCATTGTTTTATCATTTATACCATGAAGGATTTTCATAAATTGATCACATATGGATCAATTTCATCCTTTAAACTCTATCCCAAATCTCTGCTTTTTTTCACAGAGACCAAATTCTGCAGAGGCACTTCCTTTAAACCATTACATTTGACTGAGTGTTACAGAACCACAGGATTACCAACTACAATGACGCATTATAGTTTTCTTTTAAAACTCTTATATCATATGACCAACAACAATGACCATATGCTAGGCTAGACGAGCACTTGAGCACTTATGTGAATCAACGGTCACGATTTTAACCTCCTGAAATGGACAAATGTCGTAACATCGACACTTCTCCCTTCAAAACTTTTGGACTTGAAACCTTTGAAAACTTTCGAATCAGATTTCTCGAACAGATCATGTTGTTTACGTTTATTTCACGGAAAATGATCAATCGTCAGGTTTGATTCTTACAAGGCTTAATCCGACAGAACGGTATTATTAAAGCATTGAGATGGATGTTCATAGATTACTTCGCAACTTCATCTATTATACTTACACTATCCTTCCACTATGTTTTGATCAACGGTTGAGAATGAAACCGAAGTATTCTTCAGATCATATGACCCATATCCACTTCGGGACTTCAGAGGTTTCGAATAGACGTCACTCCATTTTTCTCTGGAGTGATCACCTACTGAGTAAGTCATAATACGGTGGAGATCGCTTGCTATTGATTACCACTTCCACTTACACTATCCTTCCACTGTACTATATCAACAGATGAGAATTCTCCCAAAGTGTTTCTTTAGATCGGACGAACCATGTCTACTTTGGGATTTTGTCCTTCGGGACTTCAAAGATTTTGTTATTTGCTAGTGGTGAAAATATCGAAGTAAAACTCTCGGATTGACGTAACTTACGTACGTCACTTGATGACATGTCATGAGTCAATTATCTACCACGTGTCACTCAGATTCATGATTTGAATGTACCTAAAATACTGATTTCAATTTGACACTTGTCATTCTTTGACTGTGCCATTTGTCCTTGCTGACGTGGACTGCTGACGTGGTTTGTCACAGTTTCTTGTTGACGTGGTCTGTCGACATAGATCTCTCGATGTGACACATATTCATCTCCTTGATCTAACAATTAGAATAGTATCCGAAGGGTATCTTAGATTGACGACTGAGAGTGACTTCAGAACTTCATCCTTCGATACTTCAATAATTTTGACATTTCTTGGTGGTGGAACTCCCGGAGTGACGTAACTTATTGACGTCACGTGTTGACATGGCACGAGCCAATTTACTCTTGACACATGTCATCATCTGATTATTCCATGTGTACTTGTCATATATATATCCTCCAGATCCAATGGTCATCATATATCCTCCAGATCCGATGGTCCTTATTCATTTTAGATTTTCGGACTTCAGGTATTTCGACTTTTCATGTTTCCAATTCTTCCGAAGTGATATTCCCCAAACAGTAATCTCCTCGCTATTTTTAACCTGAACTTAATGTTGTTCGTTGATCATGTTTTTAGATCAATGATTCAATCTTTCTATGATGCAGTTTTTCCTTGGTTTAAATCCAATAGTCATTCTTCTAGCTTATCCTATCCTTCCACTTTAAAATGATCTAATGGCTGACGAAAGTTCACATAATTGTGATCTCAGATATTTTACCTCGTTTATCTTATCCTTCCACTTGATTTTATCTAACGGTCGATGTGGACTCTTCGAAGAAGATTAACGGTCGACGATGATTGTAGAACCACAAATTATGAGTGATTTAACTTGACACCCAAACTCTGCAATTTGAATTTGTGCATTGTTGGTGAGTCAACCACAATCTTCGATATTTGAAGTTGTAAGATCTGATGGTCCTGACTAATTGCAAGATTGGAAATAGCACAATGTTTAATACTTATTATGATCTCCGTAATCTATCCATGTCGTTGATCTGGCGATTGTGCATCCGACGGTCACGACTTAATCTGGTCATTTTTTGGATCAACCACAGTCGTAGATGTTTGAGTTTATGAGATCTGACAATCTAGACCGATTGCGGGATTGTAACTAGTGAGTATTTTAATTCTTATTTCGCTCTCTGCAATTCATCCCTACCGTTGATCTGGTGATTGTGCATCAATGGTATTGATTTGATCTGAGTTTCATCGTGCCATACCTACTGAGTTTCAATGCGCCATCTCTTCTAAGATTTGATCTTCATTCGTTAACTCTCTTGAGCTTTAATCTTTGCATATCGTCCAACTGTTTGACATCAGTCATTATATACTAATGACTACTCCTCCAATGATTCTTCTGAAATTCATTGCACAATCTCTTCTGAGCTTTGATATTCATTTTCTAACCCTCTTGAGATTTTATCTCAACTTATCATCACATCAATGATATCTACTTTTGACATCAATGACAATACTACAATGAAACTATGTCCAACACATTTCTCCTTGTATCTCATCCACCCCAAACGTCTTATTCTTCCTAACATGGGATGGACTTGAGCTGCTATGTTCTCTTTTATTGGAAT
>JASDQU010215305.1:0-18367 GCA_032191745.1 Picea mariana
TAATCCTTTGTCTTATGGTTTGCATTTTCTCTTCCATTTCTTGGATTACTTCTGGTCCCACAAAGACCCTATCCTCAAGTCGATCCCAACTCAAAGGCGTCCGACACAATCGTTCGTAAAGAAACTTGAAAGGCGCCATCTTAATGGTGCTATGGTAACTGTTGTTGTAAGCGAACTCCACTAGTGGCAAGAATTCTTCCCAATGCTTTTGTTAGTCCATTACGTACATGCGTAACATGTCCTCCAAGGTCTGGTTCGTTCGTTCGGTCTGTCCGTCAGTCTCTGGGTGATATGCAGTACTAAAGTTAAGTCGAGTTCCCAAGGCCTCTTGGAAACTCATCCAAAATCATCCAGTAAACACCGATCCTCGATCGGATATAATCCTCTTAGGCACGCCATGCAGCCTCACAATCTCACTGATGAAAACTCTAGCTATGTTAGGTGCTTGATACGTCGTACGCACAAGAATAAAGTGAGCACTCTTCGTCAGAGTGTCTACTACTACAAAAATCGAGTCATGTCTCCTTGCCGTTAGTGGCAATCCAAAAATAAAATCCATCGAAATAACTTCCCATTTCGATTCCAGAATATCATGTGGTTGTAGTAATCCTACTGAGTGTCTATGTTCAACCTTTACCTGTTGACATTCTAGACATCTGGCCACATAGTTGACTATGTCGCCCTTCATTCCCTTCCAGAAGAATAAGGGTTTAAGGTTTGCCCTCATCTTCGTGACTCCCAGGTGAGCCATGTAAAATTCTCTATGAGCCTCACTCAGGATCAACATCCTCAACTCGTCGTTTGGCGGTACATAAATCTGACTTTTAAACCTCAATAACCCATCGCTATCAAATGAAAATCCCTCATATCATGGTACCATCATTACGTTTTGTTCGATAAAACCCTTGACCTCTTTGTACCAGTCATCGTCACGCTGTAAAGTGAGAATCTTCTCACGTAGATTCGTCTGAAGAGGCAACACCAAAAAGATGTGTGGTCTCCGACTCAAAGCATCTGCCACTCGGTTCACTGTTCCCTTTATGTAAGTAATCTCAAAGTCGTACTCGCTAAGCAATTCCGACCAACGCCATTGTCGCGCGTTTAGGTCGCTTTGCATAAAAATGTGTTGTAGTCCACAATGATCAGTCTTTAGTTCAAATTTTCATTCAACAAGGTAGTGTCGCCAAACCTTCAAGGCATATACGATGGCTAATAACTCCAAATCGTGCGACGTGTAGTTCTCCTCATGACTTCTCAGTTTCGTCGAAACGTAAGCGATTACTTGTCTGTCTTGCATCAAGACTCCGCCTAAGCCTTCCTTGGATGCATCTGTGCAAACCAAGAAGTCCGCGTCCATGTCAAAGACCTTTAGTATCGGCGCTGTCATCAACAACTCTTTAAGCCTCCGAAATGCTTCTGTGCATTTCTCGGTCCAAACAAACTTCTTGTTTTTCTTCTGCAATTTCGTGATCGGATTCGCTATCTTCGAAAATCCCTCGACAAACCGTCGATAGTATCCTGCTAAACCCATAAAGCTACGCACTTCAGTGACATTCGTTGGTGCAGGCCATTCCATAATAGCCTCGACCTTTGCCGGATCCACGACGATCCCTTCGTCGGAGATGACATGCCCTAAGTAGTGAATCTCAGATTAGTAAAAAGAGCATTTGGAAAACTTCCCATACAATTTGTGCTCTCGTAGACACTGTAGTACCAAGCGCAAGTGCTCGTCATGCTCCTCCGTCGTACGAGAGTAAATCAAAATATCGTCAATGAACACTAGGATGAACTTGTCCCAGTACTCACAGAACACCCCGTTCATCAAACTCATAAATACTCCTGGGGCGTTTGTCAGTCCAAACGGTAAAACCATAAACTTGTAATGTCCAAACCTCGTCTTAAAGGCGGTCTTAAGGATTTCATCCTCCTTGATACGTAACTTGTGATACCCTGATCACAGATCAATCTTGGAGAGCACCGTCGCACCAGTCATTTGATTGAACAGATCATCAATTCTCGGCAATAGATATTGATTCTTGATCGTAGCCTTGTTCAGTTGACGGTAGTCAATGAAAAGCCTCCACGATCCGTCCTTCTTTTGTACGAAATTAATAGGTGCACCCAACGGTGACACACTAGGACGTATCGGTCCCAGGTCCAACAACTCCTTCAGTTGCATTTTCAAGTCTTGTAGCTCCGGGTTCGACATTCGATAAGGCGTCCTTGCTATCGGTTCAGTCCCCGGTTTTAGGTCTATGGTAAACTTCAATTCCCTCTCCGACGGCATCCTAGGTAACTCTTCCAGAAACACGTCTGAAAACTCTCTAACCACCAGAAGGTGTTCTAGAGCTTCCACTACTCCCTTCTCGTTTAGCACAAGGATCACATAAAGCTTGCACCCCTTGCGAACACTCTTCCGTAACTGTAAGGAAGAGACAAACCTCAGGGAAACTCCCTGGTTCCATCCTACAATCACACGTCTCTGTCCCTCATCATTGACCAAGCTCAACTATTTGGTCTTATAGTTAAGTATCGCCTCATGCGATTCCAACCAATCCATACCAATCACGACATCATAAGATCCTAAGATCGTGACATACAAGTTGGCCCTTGTGACAAACTCTCCCAGGTTAAGGGCACAACCCGTAACCTTTCCTCCAACCTTCTGTTTGGCTCTCGAAGCCATCTCAACGAAGCTAAACTCGTCTTGTTCGACTGCCTTTACCTTAATCCTTTTTAGCACTGCACCAGAAATAAAACTCTCGGTAGCACCGAGATCTATCAAAATACTAAGGGTCTGGTCAGCGACGGTACCTGTCGTCTCAAGCACAGTCGATTGATGCTTTGCCTGGCGGTTATTCACCGCTGCATGAATCCAATGGGCCTTGCCCATATCTCCCACAGTAGTGGGTTCGGCTGATCCGGACGCTCTGGTCCTCTCCACAGGAGAGTCGCACTGGTAGTGTGGCTCCCCACACATCCAACACCCCTTCTTCGACCCAGTAGTCCTGGTACCCGAAGTAGATGATGACGGCCCACTGGCCTGGAACCCTGGTCTATTCTGCTAAACAGGCCCTAACTGTTGCTGCTGCGGGCGACGCTGCTGCTGATGCGGTGGTCCCTGATAAGGTGTCCACTGCTGAGGCGACGATCGCCGGGGTGTAGTAAAAGTGGATCCTCTTTGGAAGCCACGATATCCCGGCGTATGTCTCGCTGGTGTCTGGTGCTATGGTGTTCCAGATGAAACCTGCCCTGCTGGTCTCACTGGAGTCTTGGTATGACCCCCACTGATAAGCTCCTCCTCTGCTATGAGGGCCTTCTGTACGACATCGTGCAAGGTTTGGGGCATCAAAATCCTAACCTTTGCACACAGGCTGCCATTAAGGCCGAACACGAACCTATTGACCTTAATTTTTTCAGTGTTAAGGTGCGGAGCATACCGGAGCAGCTCCATAAAACGGGCCTCATACTTGGGCACCGTACGACCTCCTTGTCGTAGGGTGTTGAACTCATTGAGCTGACGTTCAATGAATTCCTCTGAAAGGTACCTCTCTCGGAACCACTCCTTGAACAATTCCCATGACACGTCTTCGACGACCATGTTCAGCTGTGGTAGGAGCGTCTTCCACCATAGAAGAATGCTCCACTTTAGTTGAAAGACCGCCATGCGGACCTTCATGTTGGAGGTATAATCGCGAAGTGCAAAGCACATCACCATGTTCTCCAACCATGCCTCGGCGGCTGCGCCGTCTGGGGCACCAAAGAACTCGAGAAATTTGACCTTCTCGAGTTCACGATGAATGCTACCAGTAACGACCGATGCGCGCGGCGGAAATTCAACATGTGCTAGCGCCCTGGCCTCATCTCTGTCCAAACGGCTGATTGGTGCCTCGGACATGCATTGAAAATATCTCATCATCTCGACTACATCGCCAACTGCTATCTGCTCCTGTCCGAGAACCTTCTCATCTTCCTGGGGGTTAGGGCCCTCAGGTGTGGATGCTACTGGAGGCTTTGTACCTCCTCCCCTAGCACCCCGTCGTCTGCCTTTGTGGCGTCCTCTAACCATGATTACCTGCACACACAATATCAACTCGATTAGCAACAGTGTAATCAAATCATGTCAATGAAAGCCGTAGCGATCCCAAGTGATGGGTTGAACCTGCTCGGATACCATATGTAACGAGCCTCCCCGTTACGACGATCAACCTCTTAACAAGTGCAATTTTTTTTTTTGTGTGTGCGTGTGTACAAGGGTAACAAGGCGTTATACTCTGCACCGCCACATGGCAACAAATCATGATGCAAGCAACTGCGATATCAATATAAAGATCTAAGACGCACTTCAACATCTGCCAGTGAAAAACAACAATCAACCGACAAATAGAAAGACTGACTACCCATCCGTCCTACCCTGCAATGGTTAGGACCTCCAAGACACATAAGCAACGCTCAAGCCCAGGTTCCCATTTATTTTAACCATTTAAGGTCTCAAGGCTGGCAACTGTTCTAAGGAACATGGAGGTGTCTACGTCCCGCCCGACCCAAGCAGACCAAGCACACGGAAGGTTTACCAACCAAGTTCAAACATTATTTAAAATAAACAATAACCCTTATCTACCAAATCAGAATAAATTATTTTACTTAATTCAAGGACCTTACGCTATATATGTTTATCAATAACAATAAAAGTTACAATAACGCTACCATAAAATAAGAAACACATTACATTTATATCCCATTAACTTTGCAAAAATAACCATCACATTACATCTTATGTGTTATCCATCACAATAGAACTACATTATCATTACCACAAAATGACAACACCATTACATTTAAAATCAATAATAACCTTGCAATAATAACAATCACATTACAAGACAATGACAATTAATACCGCAAGTACGGCGATAATCATGACATTAACACAACCATTGATATCGCAATTAACGAGTTATCTATATTAAGGTAGTTCGAATTAGAGAATCATTGTTAACTTCTTAATTTACTCACTACTACTACAGTGTTGCTTGGGAGTGTACTTTTAATCAAACTACGAGACAAGGCAACTCTAAATTCAAGTCTTTTTTATCAAGGTCAACATCCTAATTTGACATAACTCACAACCACTTCTGGCAACTTGTTAAGGCATAACCTAATCATATAACCAATCGAAAGTTTAACAATTTAACAGTAAAAACATTTATACCATTATCCACAGCTCATTATTTTAATACTAATCATCACCACCAAGTTATATATATATTTTTGTTACCTTTAAATTTATAAAATCATTCCACTATAATTAATTAAATCTCAATGAAAAATTAATCATTTAGCAAATATAAATACAAGGCTACCAATTCCCATATACGTGTTTATTCATTATTCTAACAAAATCCCTTTTTCCAGCGCTGTCCAACAGGCTTCTAACTCAATCTGCGTTAGCCATTTAGAAAATATAATTAAAAATCTACCAACCAAAAATATAGCTCGAATAATCAACATTCTTACAGTATTTCTTTACTAGCGCCATCTAACAGTTTCCTTAACGTTTATGCAGAACCTGTCGACTCTGACACCTGCTGTCCACCAAAGTTTCTCCCTAAGAATAGATAAAAGAATAATTAAAACCAGGGGTGTATCCGAGGACAATCAACCAATAAATAAAATGTCTTGGCAATGATTTATCCAAGGAGAGAGTTAAGAACGCTGTCAAAGGTTAATGACTCACATGCCAACCTTAAATTCATGACAGCCAAATCGTGGTTGCAATCTGGCAAGGTAATCGCTGGTAGAATCAGGGTATTAGCAGGTAAGGGATCCGTGACAGTAAGAAAGGTTCAGTCAATCAAGAAAACCCAAACGCAGTCAGGGAGAAGGAACGTTTCCAAGGAGATAAAACTTGAAGGGTCACATCTCCAGGCAAAAACACAGGCTAGGACAGTAAAACATTTCAATAAAGAGTCTTTTATGAAAAAGTCATTTAAGAAATAATGAGACTATTTCTTTATTCCAGCTTATCATAGCATGGCTTCTCACCGGCAGATCCATGAGTCATTTTAACATGATAAACCACACCTCACGTTATATTCAGAATCATCAGTACAATCGGGCGACAATCTTTCAAAAACTGGCAATGGGATCTTTTTATGATCACGGGCCTTCTCCTATCGAACTGTGAATTGATCTTGCAAAGTGAAGTGTGGTTAGATCGCATGAAGGAGACTGGTGAGATGAGAATTCGTTGAGCACATTAATGAGAATGCTGGAACATTGAATTAGTTGTTATTCCAGATTTGATTAAGTCTAATACACTACCAGGATATCAACAATTTTACCTCCATTACAGTCCCAGAAGGGCACAATTATCTTCTGAAGGAAAAGACAAGTCTGGTCGCTAAAATCGGAAACATAAAGCTCGTTGGCGAAGGAGGATAGACAGTCAGTAAATACAAAAACGAAATGCCAGAACCAAAAGCCAACATGATCTTTACGCAGAAGAATTCACCAATTAAGGGAAGGGGCGCAAGGCTGGAGTTTACACAGTAAATTTACACAACAAGGGTAAAAGCATCATAAAACCTTGCCGGTGGAAAGAGGAAGATGCAAGGCTAGATTCTCCATCATTAGGCAACTCAGGAACAACATTTGTGCAATGATCATATAACGCAATCGCTGAAGTCAGACACATTTTTATTTTTCATCCATTACCGGATTACATTAGCCGAGTTAATATTTTTGCATCGTCACACAAATTTAATCGCCAAAGTATAAAAAAACAGTCAACCAACAAGAACTAAACACAGATTAAGCTAAATATTTTTCTACTCAATCGCTGAAGTATAAAAAACAGTCAACCAACAAGAACTAAACACAGATTAACTAAATATTTTTCTACTCATTACGTATGCAGATCTAAGTCATAAATCCTACATCATTCTATCATTCAAGCGAGAAGCGTACCATTGCCTGTTCGCCTGCTTCGAATGGCATCCGCGCGCTCCGTGCCACTCCCGCTCGCTGACTGTCGAGACTACACTGGTACCTCCTAGCCAACTCTAGGGGTACTCTTCTTCCCCCTTAGCCCCTCGAGCCGCAAAGGGGCCACACAATATCTAGATGGTACGTCTAGCTTCCAGCTCGCCTCGCAAGGCCGAGCTACCACTCCTATCCGAGCTGGGAAATCCCAACTCCCCACAAGTAAATCAGTCAAGTCACTAATCCGACAGCGTAACGTTACGCTAACAGCCGATCCCCTTCTTCCTTCTCCTCTCTCTCTTTTATAGAATTTTAGAACTTCCATTCTTTCCCTAATCTCATTAAATTTTAAGTTTTTTAATAAAAATCTTCCAAAAATTCTCCTTCGTACAAGTGTCATCCATCACCCACTTTCCTCCAATAATTATTTTCTTTAAATTAATAATTGTCTCATTTCCCTCACCCACCTAGAGTTGCTCCTAAATTTACTCCTAGGTGTTTCTAGATTCCCTTACAGGTTTTAAATACTTTCCCTAAAATGAAGTTGCTAATTTAGTTCAATTTAGAAGGTTCTTAATTGCAAAATTCTTTACTAAGTTGACCTCGCTTTTTACCATAAGTTCCCCTCTTTCCCTTATTATGTTTCCTCCATTCCTTAGTTCCCTAAATTTTATAATTCCTTCTTTCCCCTTTTTATTAGAGCCAAAATGGCAGTTGCGCAATTTACCCTCTTTTCCCCCTTTTTATTAATTTAATGTCTTTTTACACTTTCACAAGTTAAATAATTAATTTCTTTTTTACCTTGGATATCACAATTTTATTTAAGTTCTTACTCTCTTCATTTTACCCAAAAATTTATGAAGTCAACAACTATTACTTAAGTGGTTTTTAGTGTAAATTTTATTATTTTATTTTTGTAAGGTAAATTTTCTTAAGGGTAGACAAAATTTTACCTGTAGAGAAGTTTTAGACTTAGGACTTAGGTTCTGAACAGGGCGACATTTTAATTAGGGGATTTGTTTTAAAATTTCTTAAAGTGTTGATTGTCTTAGGGCCATCTAGGTTCGTTCATTTATCATCCTCAACGCGACGTGCCCTTCAGGACGCACTACGTGCTCCAAGGGTGCCACTTGCCTCTAATGTTTCTTTTGCGCGATGTGCCCTTCAGGACGCACTACGTGCTCCAAGGGTGCCACTCACCTCTTTTGTTTCTTTTGCACGACGTGCCCTTCAGGATGCACCATGTGCTCCAAGGGTGCCACTCACTTCTTGACTGATTGGTAGACATCAATAACCCCTGGAGTTAACACTTCACCAGGTGAACTTGTGGGAGACTAAGGGCTTCTAAGGAATAAGGCCCCCGCCTTATTGTGCGCCCCTTAGAATCATCGCGAGCGACTGTCGTAGTCTACCCTCGCGACATCGTGGGTCCTCTCGAACTAGGTAATCGTTAACCTACAGTTCGAGCCACATCGAGAGTGCTAGTAGGCTGTGGTAGGGCTGCTGTCCACACCTCTCCCTCAACCTCTCTGGTAGTCGTGTGTGGCCCCTTTACTCCATATGTGAGTCTGGTCTGCAAGCTATCGTCAGCCTGCATCATCGACAATCTGGTCAGAACATGTCCACATCATATCATCTAATCAACTGTACTAAAATCACAGTAAAACAATCAAACCCCAAATGCACACTCCCTGACTCGATCCAGAGTCCAAGGGGTTCCGTCGATGCCTCTGCATCCTCAAGGTCCAAAACCCTGTACACTCAGTAAAACCGAGTCAATAGCACCTCTCTATGTCAATGCAGTAAAACATCATGTCATCTATCATAATGCATCATAATCAAGGACAAATGTTTTAATATCATAATAGTCCGGATCACTTGCGAGCAAGTGTCCTCAAAGAATAAGTTTTCTCAGTGCGCCAGAGTGGGATGTTACAATTGGGCATAATGTTGAATAAGTCATGTACTGGACTCAACGCACTCAACATAGTGTCTCGCATAAGTCACTCACTCAACAGAGTGATACATGGACCATTATTTTAATCTAGACATACGTCCTAGAAGAATGATTGTCCCAACTGATGCTGAATTCCCTACAATGGGCTATAAGGACCATTCTTCTAATTCAGACATACATCCTAGTTGAATGCCAGTCCTCCTAGATGATGAAAGCCATGCCATTTTCCACAGAGACCATTCCTACAGAAATGTTAGTCCCAAACTATTTTCTAATCGGGTCACCATATGTACCATAGAGATCAATCTCTACCCATATGTTCCTTAGAAAATATCAGTCATGTATCAACCACCCTAATCAGGACGCCATGTCCTTAGGGAGAGAACTGTTCAACATGATTGGGCCCTTAACTGTGCCTCGGGAGAATATCATTCCTGGACCATTTTCCTAATCGGGCCACAATCTGTGCCTTAGGAAAATACCATTCCATGATACGCCAAAAATCTATCAACCTAGACCATTCTCCACAGAGAGAATGTTTGTCCACTAGAAATCTATTCTACTTGGACCATTCTCCGCCCGGAGAATGTATGTCCACTAGCACACCGACTATCCATGATGCCATATATCAACACTCCATCCCAACCAAGGATGTCATCTCCTCCCTTTCAACCAAGGGAGAAATCTCCATGAGTTCCAACTTGTCCCTCAAGTATGCAAAATTTATCTTGGACAGAGGCTTTGTAAAAATATCAGTTGTCTGCTCATTGGTGGAGATGTATTGGAGAATCACTTCTCCTCTCTAGAATTTATCACAGATAAAATAATACTTGATCTCAGTGTGCTTCGACCTGTCATGGAACACGAGGTTCTTTGAAAGCTTCACATAGCTTTGATTATCACAATATATCACGGTCGTATCCAACACCTGATCAAATAGTCTAGAAACCAACATATGGAGCCATGTTGCTTTCGTACAAGCATCACAAGTTGCAATATACTCTGCTTCTGTAGTGCTGAGTGCAACATACTTCTATTTCCTGCTAGCCCATGATATTATAGCAGAGCCCAAACTGAAACATACCAGAAGTACTCTTTCTGTCATCTGCACTCCCTACCGAATCTGAAGCAGTAAATCCATGCAGTTGTACATCACTGTTTGAGGTATATCTCAAACCATAATTTAGTGTTACATAAATATATCTCAAAATGTCCTTTGCATCTATCCAATGTTCATGTCTAGGTTCCACCTAGAATTGGCTCAACGTGTTCACACAAAGCAAATGTCCAGTCAAGTATTAACCAAATACACCAATGAGTCAATGAACTGCCGGTATAGGGACGAGTCTACTAGATCAAAATCAAAGTCTCTCAACTTCTTAAGATATGTCACCATGGGAGTTTCCATGGATTTACAATCCATCATCCCATACTTATGAAGCATATTTACAACATACTTCCCTTGCCCCAAGAATATTTCACCACGCTTCTGCCATACTTCTAGTCCCAAATAATAATGCATGAGACCAAGATCCTTCATATCGAATTCAGAGGCTAACTCCCTCTTACATTGAATAATGAGAGGCTCTGCACCTGTTAGAAACAAATCATCAACATATAGTAGCATGATCACAGGTGCATCATTCACAACCTTGTAATAAAGGTTTGGATCAACATAGCTCTTGGAAAATCCAAGTCTCGTCAAGTAACTGTCAATTCATGCACACCAAGCTCTTAGAGCTTGCTTGAGTCCATACAAGGCTTTCTTTAATCTGCATACAAGGGTTTCTCTTGGGTGTACCTCAAAACCTTGATGTTTCTCTATGTATACTTCTTTCTCAATTACTCTATTGAAAAAAGTGGTCTTTACATCCATCTGATGTAAAATCCAACCCATGGATGTTGTAAGAGATATGATGGCTCTAATAAAGGTATATATGGCAACTGGAGAAAACATCTCATCATATTCTTCTCCCTCTTTCTAGGAGAACCCTCTAGCCACGAATCTTGCTTTCTATTTATCAATACTCCCATCTACTACATGATTTATCTTGTAAAACCATTTTGAAGTTACTACGAACTTTCTTTCGGGTCTAGGCACAATTTCCTATACATCAATTTTTATGATGGATTGATATTTTTCCATCACAACTTCCTTGCATTCTTTATTGTTTGTCAGGTTTTCTTTTCTCTTTAGTTTTGAATTCTTGGAAGTTTCTAAATACTTCATCCTTTGTCTTCGATAAGTACTTTTAGTTTTTTTGTGAGAAGTCATCAATGAATGTTACATAGTAGAGAGATATTCTTAGATATTTCACCAGCATCAGACCACATACATATGAGTGTATCGGATTTAAGATCTCCTTGGATATGTTCTCACTTCTTGGGAATGGCTTCTTAATATTCTTCACAAGTGCACATCCTCTGCAAACGCCTTCGTGTATTGAATGTAGTTCTAGTATGCCTACAACCATCTGTTTTAGATATGGCAATGCTTTATAATGAAGGTGAGCATACCTTCTATGCCATAACTCACTAGGATCGAGTTCATCATGTACACGAGCTCGAGCATTATGACCTAGGAGTTTATACAATCTTCCTTCACGAATCTTAATAAATCTAGCATCTTCTATTTTGAAGCTTTAGACCATACAAAAAATTTTCCATCGACAAAGGCTATTCTATCTCCTTTGTCTTCCAAGCAATAAATAGATAATAAATTATTTTTCAAACCAGGAACATATAAAACATTGCTAAGATGAACATTGTTACCTGATTCCAATTTGTAGAGGTTTTTCCAATTCCCTTGACTGCATAAGAGTTCTTGTCTCCAAGTTCCACTCTATGAGAGATTTTCTTTCATTCATTCTTGAGAATTTTTACGATCACCTGTCATATGTCTGGAAGCTCCATTATCGATTAGTATAAGAATTATGTTTCTTCATGCTTGGCTTTCTTTGAAGGTACTTCATCATTAACAATTGATGCATGGTGTTCTTCCTTTCTTTTCTTTTTTAGTTTAGGACAATCCCTTTTGTAGTGGCCATATTCATGGAATCCAAAACATTGTACCTTTGACATATCTTTCTTATGATTGGATTTATTTCTTAAACCAAATATTTTCTTACCTTCATGTCTCTTGAACTTTGTTGCATAGGCTTGAGCGTCCTCTTCCTTTTGAGTTTATCCTTGTCTCTTCTTGTGTGCAACAAGTACAAAGATCTTCAAGTGTTGGAAAATCCTTCCTTGAGTTCATGCTTGCAGCAAATGCATCCCATGATCTAGAAAGACCATTAAGTGCTATAGTCACAAGTTCCTTTTCAGGAATAACTTCTTCAATGGCTTGTAGTTTATCTATCAACTGAGAAATCCTTAAAAATTATGAGGCTACAGTGTCATCCTTAGTCATGTTTGTGTCACAAATCTCATTCTTCAAAATCATCACTTGTCCAATGTTTTTGACTACAAAAAGGTTAGTTGGGGCATCATACATCTCCTTGGATGAGTCAAGATTGGATATACAGGGTATCAAGTGATCTTTGACGGATTCCATGATGATACTCATGGAATTGATGTCATTGTCCTTGAACTTCTCCATTGTGGCAACATTCTTAAGTTCCTTCTCTTTTCCTTCTTCAAACTGTGGTTCCACGACCTTGCCCTTCACGATATCTAGAACTTTGTTCTTGGCAAGGATGAGGTCAATCCTTGTCTTCTATGCTCTGAAATTTGAAGCTCCTTCTAGCTTGTTCTCTAAATTCATGGAGTAAGTCACAATTACCTTTGAATTTGACTTTAACCAGTCAAACTTTGACTTTGACCAGGCAAACTTTGGCTTTGACCAGTCAAACTTTGACTTTGACTTTGACCCAAAAATTCAACCTTGACATTTTTTCTAGCTAAAGGTACCAGGAGGTTTGCTAGGCTAAGGAACACTAGAATGTTGAAGAATTATGCCAAACGTTTTACTTGAAGTACCCAGAGAGTTAGGTTAGGGTTTACTGCAACTACAAATTCAAAAACCCTAGTTGCAGCTGCAACTGGTGCCACAATGAGCTTGACAAAGAATCGCCACTCTACCTTCCAGCGGTTATACTATCCTAAAGGTGGCATGGGCCCATAACATGTTAAAACATTCGATGTGATCATTTAACCATAGACAATATCATAATATTGTCACCCAACTATAGGCACGCAACCACCCCCAAGCACCTTAACCTTCGACAGATAGAATGATTCCGGAAGCAACACTAGACACAAAAGATAACCAAGAGAGAGCACACCTTTCTCCAAATATAACGCACCAAGCATAAATTCCCAAACCATAGAACAAAAACCCGTTCCCAACTGCAGTCGTTGCAGTTGCACTCCTCCTCTAGACTTGCGCACCACTTATCTTGAGTGAGATAGTGTGTACAAATGAACTCAAGTGCCCTCTATTTATAATGTTCCTTGTCAACTGTCGAGGTCGACTTCTCCTTTTGGAGGGTAATACTTTAATATTATTTATTCTACTGAGTTGACTTGTCTTCTAAGGTTCTCACACATCTGTTTAGGATTTCTCTAGCTTCCAAAATATTATATTCTAGTCAGAGGTTACACATGGAGGTTGATACCTCTCACAACTACCATAATATCAACAGGAGGGAAGTCCAAGAATGGGGAGTCATAAGGGAGGTTAGGCCCTAAGTCTGCATGATTAGTCACCATTAGCTCATCAAATCGATGATGTTATAATCAATAAGGCCAAAAGGGCTTGACGTAGTCCATCCTGAGGGAAAGAGTCCATAGTTACGATGTAAATGGGGATGGATGACGACTGGTCTCTTCCATTATGAACTTGATATGAGCTTTAGTACAACAACCATAATTAGAGTTTAAGCCCAAAACCACCCTCATCCTTGTTGTAGGGGCTAGTTGGATCTGCCGACTAGACTTGACAGTTGACTTTGAAAGTCGGATAGAGACGTTGGTCGAACAGACAGTTAGATTCGACCGATGAGGTAGTTAAGAACTGTAACCAACAAGTAACTGTATGAAATGTATATGTGTGTGGCTATGTAATAGAGAGAAGACAATTGTTTTATATATATAATAAAGTGCATTTGATGGTTCTCCCATTACTTGTGTAAGCTTCCATGTGTCTCTCTGTGTGCTTATATATGTTGCTATAACATATGTTTCTCTTTGTAAGGAACTAATAGTAACTTATCGTACTTTCCCTCAGACTACAAAATTGGTTATGTTGTCAGTAGTTCCAAACTTGGGCATGTATAAAGTAAAAGGCACATAGATGTTAACTTTGGAAGACATATGTGAATGGCGGGAGCACAAAATTAATAATTATATAAAAAATTATGCAAGGAGGAATCAACTAACAATTGCAGAAGCGTGTACACGGTTCTTCTCAGAAACACACACAGGATTCCTAGAAGCTATTCTATAAGCATTGTTCCTATATCTTAACCAATCAGCTAATGCACAAACTCACTCCAGATGAAAAAATGATGCACAAAATAATAAACGGAGGAAGAACAAATCTGAATGAGCGGTTTGAAAGAATCATTCTAGATTACATTGAAGAATAAGCAATTGAAGGTAGAGAGTTAGTCGAAACTATAAAAAACAAATTCTATACCGACTTGCACAACAATGTCCTTTTCACTGTCCCGTCCTTGCTTCCTAAATTCTTGTTATACAAGGGAGTCAGGGACATTGTTGAATACCGACCCCTTTCGGCCAATCCTCATTCAAATTCAAATTGGAAAGAAAAACAAGAAGAGTGGGAATAATTTCTCGAAGTTAATTACAAAGACATAATGAAATCAGCTAGAATGAGCAACACCGCCGATCTCGAGTAAGTCAGGCCAACGATGGGGGGTTGGAAAATCCATGAGATGATATAAGTCAAGTCAAGTGCAACAAAGTTGAAAATGTATGAAATCGGGGGGAAGATAGTTGAATCGAGTGAGAAGTTTTCACGTTGAACACAGACCTATAAAACTTCAACTGATATTAAAAAATGGGAGAGGGACAAAAGGAAAAAGAGGCGAGAAGAGTTACAAAACGAAAGGGATCCTAAAATTTCACATAAGAGACCTATCTAGGCACAACATTTCACTGGAGTAGCCCTTAAGAACACCCCGATAGCTCCTGAGAGGAGTAAAAGATTGCAAGTGAGTATGGCAACTGATGGCGCCCAACAAGTCGATAATATGGAGATTGATGATTCAGGACCTACAATTTGACCTTCCCCCTTAAGAAGCCCTAACCCGTGCATTGTATACTTCCTCCATAAGAGCTTTTATGTGGATACTCAATCCCCAAAAGTGTGGTGCCGAACTGATAAGACGATTAGATAAGAGACATGCTGCTAATTGAAGCGCAAGAGCACATTTAAAATCGACCAGAGCATATATTCCTCCACATAAGAGATCTCACGAACTTCGCCACCCTCCCAAATCTACTTCTTGAAGATTCTAAATCAACAGATAGTGAAAATGAATCGATGAAACCCTTGAGAGGATGGTTCGTAGAATACATAAAAAATTTTTGTCAGACAAACGATATAATCCCAAGTGGAGAACAAACACAATTAGAAATATAATACACTCCTACTAAAGAAAAATGATAGATTGTATTAGACAAGTCGAATACTCAGATTTCGACTCCACAAAGTAAGACCACATTGACTTCCCAATCGACTTTAAATAAAAATATTGCAATAGTTCCAGTCTTGAAAAATCACAAGATAATCACAATGGGCCTCAAGCATAACCCCATTTATGAAGGTGATGAAGATCCCAAATGACATTGGTTAGTTTGTGAGAAATTTTGGTATGCATATGATACTACTGACAAAATCAAACAAATGGCACAATTTGGTGCTACACTTCTATTCGGGGCCCTCGCCCGGTTCATGAACTTCACAAATAATCAAGGACGATCGAAGGTAGAGATAAAACATAATTTCCTCACATTCTTTAAAACACAAGATATAAGCCACTTGGCTGGGAAAAAATTGAAAGAGATCAAACAGAGTCCGGGAGAAACCATCCATGATTATGATAAAATATTCAAAGATCTTTTAAGCCAAATTCCTTATGTAATTGGAGAAAGATTAATTGTACAATGGTATGTGGCAGGACTGTTACAAAAATTTCAATCACCATTACGCATGTACGACATCCAGTTGTGCAAGGAAGCATTGAAAAAATCCCAGTGCATAGAAATGGACGATGAAGGAGCATCCAATTAATCAATAATTGAAAAAATATTAGAAGTAAAACTCGTAGAACTTCAACAATCCATAAAAAATATGTTCATTTCATGGAATGAACTTTGGTGTACAATCTTCTCTAGTGAAGGATATACAAAAGACTATCGTAAATTCAACGATGCACTGGATCCAATAGTCCGATGTATTCAAATTGAAACATTCTGCGATATCTAGGAAGATGTAACAAACCATGCAATAAGAGACTGCCCACATAACTAAAGGAACGCTCGACCAAAATGGTATCGTATTTGTGAGGAAAACAATCATTCCACACAAGAGTGTCGGTTAAACAGAAAAAATAAAATAAATATTCATTCGATGTATCATACGTAGACGACCGACCAAAATGTCGACCAAGGGAATGGAAGTGATTATAGAGGTTGAGGCCATGGGGGTTATCAAGATCGAGGTGGATACCGAGGAGGATGAGGACAACTCGATAGAGGACATGGTCAAGGTTGTTGTTACTTCTTTAACTATTGGAAGGAAGACCGCATAAGTCTTGATTGCCCAATAAAGGACATAAATGATCTCAAGTTCTACAATATATGCGGAGTGGGGGGCCACTCACTAGAAGATTGTCTAATTATATTAGAGAAAGTGATGAATAAGCGAAATGTGAACCTCTTGCATATAGTGCTTAAGCAAGACATTTTAAATTCCAAAATTTTCCATGTAGTAACACGATCAGGAGAGGGTGAAGATATCTACCCAGATCTGCAAGCCCGACAAAGGGGATGTCGAAATACATATCCCAACCCAGAGCATGAAGAAAGAATAATGTGGTAAGCAATGAAGTTCTTCAAGAATATTGACCAAGACAAATCAAACAAAAACAAGGGAGGACCATTAAGTATTCTAGACATTTCCCTAGAGGAATTTCTCCAATTATTAAAAGAAAAGCGGTTAGTCGGTTGTCTCATCGACTTACTGAGCATCCTAAGAGAATATAAAGAGGATCAAAGACTAGTTAAAAATCTTCAACGGTTGTCTTAGGAAAGGTATACAAGTGACTTCGACTTGCAAGTTGACCTAGAAATTGATGGCCATGTGATCAAACAAGTCGTAGTCGACTTCGGTTCACAAGTAAATATCCTCCCTAGAGAAATATGGGTTCGACTTGGAAAACCCCTCCTACATCCAACATTGAATTTCTTAAAGTTAGCAGATCAAAGTTTCATTGAAACAATTGGCACACTTATAAGTGTCATAACATCCATAATGGAGATTCCAACAAGAGTCGACTTTGAAGTGATTAATCTGGTCGATGTCATTCTCGCATATCTTGCATTGGTCACAAGACATGGGGTCAAAATATGAAGGCCACAATCTCACTTGAAAGGGACATAATTAAATTGAAAGGTAGCGGCAGGAAAATCATAATACCATTGGACCCAAAAGAAGGAAAACCTTGGGTCGAAACATGGGACGAAGACCATGAAGCATGATGGTTGTATCAATTAACGAACGAACAAAAATACAACATCGAACCTAATAGTGAAGGAGAAATCTTAGTCAGATCACCGTTGTTAATAGGGCATAAATTAGACATAGGACTTTATAATTGGAAAATGGAGAACTATGAAGCTCAAGCTAAGGAGTGTTGTTCGATATAGGCAATCCCAATAAAGTGATCAAGAACATGATTTTTAGTACAAGCATTCCCTATTGTGTTAGAGAAAAATATAAAACAAACACCAACACTCATCTCGACTAACACACAAATGAGATCTCCCTTGCAGTTTAGTAAAATAATTACCTTGATGACACATGTTGAAAAAGTATCCAAATTGGTCGAAGAACAGGGGAGGGTGAAAATTTTAGTAGAATCCTTCATTAGCCAGGCAACCCGATGGTGGGAAACCCATGCACCATGACTGCAAATGTAGAATATTGTTACCTTATACTTCGTAGAATGATTTGGTGGAAAGAAATTGTCAGCGAATGTCAACATCTTGACTTTCAAACATGGGTGTTGAGTCGCCAAAGTGTCATCTTTTTACCAACATTTTCACTTCACTTTCACTTCACTTTTAACCACATTTCGCTTTCCCACACCCTTACATAAACCATTTTCATGATTACATGGGTTTTAGACATATTATTTTCCAATGCATCTATTTTAGTGTTTTTGAGTGAATTTATGA
>JASDQU010215306.1:6245-17792 GCA_032191745.1 Picea mariana
ATATATATATATATATATATATATATATATATATAGTAATTAGTAATTATTTTTTTATTTCATTTCCTTTAGGGCTCATAGATTGGCTAATGGAGCCATTAAACTTGTTAGAACAAGTTACACCAAATGGCTTGGGTTATTTAGAGAACCCCAAACCAGACTCGTTCTTCCAATTAGTGGACGATCATTTTTGCCCGTTAATAAATGGCACTAGAAGGAGGGCCTGAATACAATTGATGGCACATGGAAGTCGCAAGAATCCTCCCCCACACACTCGCTCCCCTATAGTAACACAGAGTCACTCTGACAACAATGTTACTTCTCAAACAACAACCAACTCAAATGATAATCTACAGATTCCCGTTGAGCCAGTAACACCAAACCCTCAAGTGTATGATGTAAAACAAATCATTCGTCAGGTGCTTTTAAGGACATGGAGTGCTTTGTCCTGGATAAGACAACCTAGTAGTCATCTCAATGAACCTTTATATTTCTTTGATATCCGAGAGCAACTAGAAGGCATTGGTCTACATTTGGATCCTTCAAGAGATAATACCACAGATCCTGATCACACCCCCACTCTTGGAGCCGGAGGATTTGGTATCCCACCTTCACCACCTCATTCATCTCCTTCCTCTTCAGGAGGGAAGTTATCTGACGAAGGAAGTTCTTCATTAAAACCATATCAGCCTTCGACACCACCTATGCCCATGGAAAATAAAAACAATCCCGGCAGACCTTGGCTCAATCAAGATGTTGTGGCCATACTTGGACCCCAACACCCTTTACCTAAATACCCGAAGAAATGGCTACCTAAATTTGATCTAGACTCTAAGTAAATCACTGAGGATCACATAAAGAAATTCATGCTAGCCATTAGACTCTGAAGTGTAGAACATGAAGATGTAGTATGTAGACTCTTTCCTTACACATTTGAGGACAATGCCTCTACATAGTGTTTCTCCCAACAACCTCACACCATTGTATCGTGGGACAAATTCAATTCCTATTTCCTTGAGAAGTTCGGAGATGATAAATATCTCGAAGTCTTTGTCATGGAACTCTCCAGCTTAAAGATGAACCCTAAGGAAAAAGTAAAATATTTTAACCAAAGGTTCCTCACGTTAAAAAATCGAATCCCCGTTGATTCAATGCCCATGGAAAAGCTCATTGTGGCATATTACACTAAATCCCTACACCAGAATGTAGCAATTTGGGTTAAAAGTTCTAAGAAGACAACGTTACTAGAAGCCTTCAAGGAGGCAAGCCAAATCGAGAAAGACATTTTGAGCCTAAAAGATAATCTTAGTAATGAGGCAGAGATAACCCTGTCATTTAAGAAGAAAATAGAAATTCTTCCTAGACCTCCCCAAACCAAAACTCAATCAGAGAACTCAGATTTGGAAAGTTTACAAAAGTTCATCCAGAAATTAGCAAATCAAGTTGTAGACTTGAGGAGATCAACTAAAGAAGCATCTTCAAGCAAATGAACTTACAAACCTCCTTTTAGAAAACATTTTCCCTCAAACCGACCAAACATAACCTCTAAGGCTTTGAATTTTGAAAGCTTACAATACACTATATAGACTATCCTTGAAGCACATGATAACTTAGTTCCCTGTGAGAATTATGAAGATGTGGTTGAAGAAGAAACAAGTGAAGAAGAGGAATCGTTTCCCAATATCTTTGAGCATTTTTCTGATAGTATTTATTGAGCCAATTTTGAAACTGTCCATCCTTACAATATCAAAAGCAAAACTCAGAGTAAACCCTCTTCTGAAATAGGTACCAATGTGCCTCATAAACAATTTAAACAAACTGAAACAAAACATAATTTAGCAGCCCCAATTTTAGAATACAATTTGATCAAAGACCTAAAGAAACTTAGAGATAATATTTATGTTTACGAACTCTTGAAATTTCCTTTTCTTCTACAGAAAATGCTTCAGAGCATTACAGAAAAGAGTAAAAACAACAATCTGAACAACAAGAAAATTGCAAAAATCAGTCCTAAAATAGCTCAAAAGGTCCCTACTAAAACAACACTTGAACCTTTAGATAAAAGAGACCTCATTGAAAAAACTGTATCAAATGTAGATAAAGTAATTTCAGGGATAGCGGCTAAAAATCAGCAAAGTTTTGTTGCTAATACTCGCAAAAATGTCCCACCTTTGTTTATTAACTTTTGAAATTTTCAATAGAAATGTACATAACTGCATGGTAGATTTTGGCGCATCACCAAATGTGATTTGTCTATCTTCCAAAAAATCAATGCTAAAGTTCAACCTTCTAGTCTTAAAATCATTTAGCTCGATCGAATAAATGTTAAGGTAATTGGTAAATTAAAAAATATACTTATTAGGCTATCCTCTAATCCTAAGGTTCACCATATTATTGATATCATTGTTGTTGACATCCCTGAAGTGTACAGTTTATTTTTAAGAAGAGATTGGTCCAAACAGTTGCATGGATACTTTGCGACAGACTGGTCTCATTTGTGGCTACTAGAAAATGGAAAGCCAAATAGAATTAGAATTAATCATGAGCGTTACCTCAAGCACACCATGACCGATTTGAATGACGCTAATGAACCATTTACTGCTTCCACTAATTCACTCGAAATGCAAGGAATGAACACCTTTTTCGGTAACTTCATGGAAGAAACTTCCATCATCACTGATCTGGAACAACAGTCGGAACTCATGGCATGCACACAATCAACAACTTTATCAAATGTGCCAAACACTGTCAATGAAGCTCACATATGGTCTCTCTACTTTGATGGATCCAAATCTAAAGAAGGAGTTGGTGATGGATCTATACTCATCAACCCGACAGGTAATACAACTTTGATCGCTTGCCGATTAGAGTTTGAATGTACAACAACACCACCGAATACAAGGCACTTATGCAAGAACTCAAGAAATAAGTAGATATGAATGTACAGAACTTAGTGGTAATTGGTGATTTGGAAATTATGGTCAGAAAGGTAAGAGATTCCATACATTGCCTATCACCACAACTAAAAAGTTATCAAGTCAAGGTATGGAATCTAATGCACAAATTTTCAACATTTAACATTAAGTCCATTCTAAGATTAAACAATTATGAGGTTGATTTATTAGCTAACATCATTTCCAAACTTTTACCAGTAGAAAATCTTTCTCCAAATACATTTTCAATTAAGTTATTGTTCAGACCATTAGTCCTAGAAAACATCACTAACTGGAGAGTGTTTGATGATGATCAACAGATCATTAGTTTTTTGCACATGGAGGACACTTTCTGAGGTGCGGTTATCGATGAAGGCACCCATGATGAAGATCTCTGCAATTTTATGGTAATATCAGACTCGAGGTCTCCCAAATCAACATCAGATCTGGTAAATTCTATCCCTAAATCTGTTGTAAGAGTAGAAAATTTTTATGGTTTGCATGACAAATTCAAGAAATCAATAAATTGTAAAACAAAGAGTTCTTCCTTGACCCATGAAAAAGTAAATCTAGGGACTAAAGATAATCCACAATGTATTAATCTAGGAACGGGATGTTTCGAGCAAGAGAGGTCAGCCTTTATAAAAATATTTAAAGAATTCAAGGATGTCTTTTCTTGGACATGCGATGATTTAAAAAGTTTTGACCCTAACATTATACAACACATCATCCCCATGAAACCCTAGACTCAACCTTTTCAGCAGAAGATGAGAAAGATGCACCCTAAGCTTGAACCCACGGTCAAGAAATAACTAAGAAAACTATTGAATGCAAAGATAATCTTCCCAGTAAGACACACATATTGGGTATCTAATATTGTCACTGTAAGGAAGAAAGGTGGCAAAATTTGACTCTGTGTCGATTTTCAGAACTTAAACCGAGTGTCTGACAAAGACAATTATCCTATTCCTCCAATGGAACAAATTCTCTAGCAGGTATCCGGTTATGAAATATTGTCACTACTAGATGATTTTTCAGGGTACAACTAGGTCCTCATGTCTCCCCTAGACTAGTTAAAAACCACTTTTCATACCCCATGGGGTACTTACGCCTACAAAAAAATTCTTTTTGGGCTTATAAATGTTGGGGCCACTTTCTAGAGAGAAATGGATATTGCTTTTCATGGTCTCATCAATCAATCCATAGTGGTCTATCTTGATGACATAATTATTTTCTCCAAAAATAAGAAAGATCACTTATCCCATCTTAGGTTTGTCCTACAATGATTCCGCAAGTACGACATATCTCTAAATCCTAAGAATTCTATCTTTGCAGTGAAACAAGGAAAACTTCTCGGATTCATAGTATCCAGTGACAGGATGATCATCGATCCCAAAAGAACTCAAGTCATTTCCAAATTTCCTCTCCCCTCCAAAAAATCTATGCAATCTTTTCTAGGTCAAATAAATTTTGTCAGAAGGTTTGTCCTGAGTTTTTTGGAAATGGCAAGGCCATTGCAAAAATTAATCAAAAAGGATGTTTAGTATCATTGGGGATCACAGGAAAATCAATCTTTTGACTCCATCAAAAAAGCCATAGCGGAGGCTCCCTCCCTAATGAGCCCTGATTTTTCACAAGATTTCACTCTTTATACGTTCACCTCTGATCGATCTTATGCCGCTATGTTGACCCAAAAGAACACTGAAAGCAATGAAATCCCCATTTCCTTTATGAGCCCAGCCTTCAAGGGAGAAGATATTAATTACCCGGCTGTAGATCAACAGGCTTATACTATTTTTAAAGAAGTAGAACATTTTCGATCATATCTACTGAAATCCAAAACTAAAGTCATTGTCCCTTACCCCGTTGTCAGAAATTTGTTAGTACAAAAGGAACTTGGTGAAAAATGGGAAAACTAGATGACATCGTTACAAGAATATGACCTCGCAATTAACCTTGTGCAAATTGTCATAGGCCAAGGTCTATGTAAACTAGTGGTTGATTCAGTTGAATAGCAGTAGAGTCAAATTAGTGTTTTAACTGAAAATAAGCATAATCAAAGTCAAATCTGTTGTGCACAAGATGTTGCTAATTCTTGGTTTGATGACATTAATTTTTATCTAACACATGGTTCTTCTCCTCACCATATCGATCCAAAAAAGAGAAGAGCATTAAAACTAAAATTTGCACCTTTCCAGCTGGTAAACGACATATTATTATGTAAAACAATTTATAACGTCCTTATGCGTTGTCTGGAAAGAGATGAAGCAGATAAAGTGTTATCTGAACTGCATACAAGAGAAGCTTGTGGGCACTTTGGTGGAGACACTACTACTCACAAATTATTAAAGGCTAGGTACTATTGGCCCACGTTATTCAAATATGCCCATACATTATCTCGTAAATGCATAATCTGCCAAAAGGTTTTTGGACAAGTACAGAAGGCAACATTTCTTTTGCAACCCGTTTCAGTAGATTTTCCTTTACAACAGTGGGATCTTGACATCATAGGGCCTATTAACCCCACTTCCTCGTAGCAGCATAAATACATCATTAAAACGATGGATTATTTTACCAGATGGTCCGAGGCTGCACCATTAAAAGTGGTAAACACCAGTTAGGTAATATCCTTCCTTAATTCAAACATAATTCATCGATTCGGTATTCCTGAATGTTTGGTCTTCGATAATGCTTCCTATTTTTCATCCCTCTATATGAGTGATTTTTCTTTAGAAAAAGGGATAAAATTGAAATATTCTGCCAGCTATTAACTCCAAGGAAACGACATAGCAGAATCAACAAACAAAACCCTGATCAAAATCATCAAGAGGATAGTTTCTAAAAACCATAAAAACTGGCACAACATGCTTTTTAATGCAATCTGGGCTGATAGGGTGACTATGAAAACTGTTGTTGGTAATTTCCCCCTTCTTTCTCATCTACGAAAGAGAAGCAATTCTCCCTCCTCATGTCCTTCTTCCCTCGCTACAGCTATCACAGAAAGTTCAGGAAGAGGATTGTCCTCCTCTTGAAAGTCACATTAATGCTTTGTTGAAACTAGAGGAAGTGAGAACACAAGAAAAAGAAAGAATGTATCAGCATCAACACAATGTTAAAAGTTGGTTCGATTCAAGTTCTGGGTCAGATAGTAATTTCAAGGTGGGAGATTTGGTTCTCAAATGGGATAAACCTCATGAAGGAAAAGGGGAACATTCCAAGTTCCAAAATATGTGGTTAGGACCTTTCTTAGTCGGTGAAAAACTAGGTTCCAGCTCTTTCCTCCTGCAGAATTTAGAGGGATAGCTAGACACAATCCTGGTGAACGACCAATCTCTCAAAAGGTATTTTTCATGAAAAGTCCCAGATGCATCTCTTGTACATATTTTTTGTTTTGATTTTGTTTTGTTTTCTCGTTTTTGTTTCTACTTCATTTTATTTGTTTTCATTACTTTCCGGTTAAAACATGTTTGTACCATAGTTTGGTTCAAGGAGGGAAACCATAATGTCTCATATTAAAAAACAGTCGATGAATGGAAGAGCATTAATTGTTGTGATTTCTGAAATGCATACTAGCTAAAGAATTTTTTCTGTTCAGAATTGATTTAATGGTTTCACTTTATAATTATGAGCATACAGGATTCAAGTTAAATATTTTTACGTTGTCCCTGCTTTTAAAGAAAGCAACTCAAGTATGTATTCCTGTCCTTGAAGGATTAGCTCCAACAAGAAACTAATTTTGGATCATAATTAAGGTGATTAAGAAAAACATTTAAAGGATGAAAAATAACAAATGTCAGATTGTGAATAATTTTTCTGTGAGTTGTGGGAAGTGTTTGTAAACCTATCGGGATACTAAACAGGTCTGCTGGAAGTGGTAAAATTCATGCATGATGCCAAGATAACTTTGTTGGGGTGTTGAGTAGGCCTACTAGCAGTGAAGCAATGTCGGGTTCAAGAAAATTATCAGGTATAAAATTTTGATACTTGCCTCTCTTTTTGAACTAAAATTATTGGACAGGGTAGAGGCATCATAGTGGGTTAATTGACATCCCTTCCAAGGATATGGATTCCTACTGGAAGAAATGGCCCTATCAACAGTATCATATCCATTGAATTGAACATCGTTGCTCTCATTATTTTTAATTTTGTCACTAGATTTCATTTCTTAACGGGAAGGTCTGAGGGTGGAATGTGTAAGGATCCTTGGAATGCCTGATGTCCTTCAGTTGTTTCTGATCTATAATATTTCTAAATGTTCCTAACACAAAATCATCAGTGATGCAGAGATAACTGCTTCTCCCAATAAGTCGCCATTGTTGGCAGCCCCACAATTTTTTTTACCTTTTAAAATCAACTAAGAAAAATCCTTGTGGCTACCTACGCTTTGTCACAAGTATTGCTGTTTGAAGGTAAATTGTCATCTATAAAAGGATTGTGTCGATTCTTTTTTTTCTTTTTGTTTTCATGCTTCATTCATGACTGAAAGCATGAATGAAGCATTACAATCGTGATGTGAAATGTATCTAAGGTTTATGTCTCAAGAAGGGTTGATTTTCTTACAAGTCTTTTGATGAGTATTGATTGCTTTGAAGTCTACCATATATCAATAAAACTTTTGTTGCTCATTCCGTTATGAGATATACCTTGAGTTTTTGTTAATACACCGAGAATTGATTGCAACTAGACTATGTTTACATTTCGTTATGATTCTTGGTAGACCTTTTCATGTCATTATGCTTTGGTTTGCAAAACATCTCTTCACATAACCTTAGAAAATCAACTCCACCCTTCGCAAAATGATGAAATTTGAATGCATCTAGTCCTACTATGTACTTTGTTGGAGGTGGTAGTCTAAAATCAATAGTTCCATCATTTCAAGTTAAGTCTTCGGCTTCGTTCTGTACTTTTGGAAAATCATTAGAAAAATGCCCAATTTTCATATGAAACCAATCATTCCTTCATTTAATCACATGAGGGTATTGTTCCTTTGGTTATTGCCCTAGTCTCTTATTTTTTCGAAACCCTTCATGCTTACAGTGATCTATGTCTGCCTTTGTGACTATTGGTCTTAATACATATGGCCCCCGTCGTCTATGTTGAACCAAATGGCTCACAAACCTTGATTTTGTATGACGATGCAAGTGAAGACCTTAATAGTCAATTTTGGCTTGAGTTTCTCAAGAAATTTCAAGGTTACAACTTGCAAAGAGCCTAGGAGTTTTCCCTCTCTTTTGATGGTTGTTGAGAAAAAGTAGGTGACGTTCAAATCGAAATCACCAAAGAATTTTTGAGCCAGACAATAGATCTTCCACTTAATGGGAAAAAATGGTTTAAGAATTCCAAATTGGAGGAGGTGCCCTGGAGTTTGTTCTTTACCTCTCGAAAAATCCAGTGTTGTGATAAAGGTATGCCTATATCTCTGTTAAAGACTAGGTGGCATGGCTTATTGGCAATATTAGTTACATGTGAGGGTTTCTTCAGCCTCATTTTTCTTTATCACATAAGACTGTTAATGAATTTCATTGGTTTCCAGTTGAACATGCCATTTTACTTATTGAGGAGTTTATATAAAACGACTAAGAGGTGTAAAAGACAGAGTTTGAATTCTAGTTTGTTCCACAATGGGTTGATTAGGATGTTGTTAGTCCATCACTTGAAGTTGCAGGGTGATGATTGTGATACTTTCCTATCTCGAAATGGCTTTGTAACATCCAACCCTACAGAGGTGTTGATACTGAGAGGGGGGTGAATCAGTATCAAGTACAATTTAAAACCTTTTTCAACTTATACTTAAACCGTTCAACTATATCCAATGAGAAATGAACAATAGTATAAGAGTTACAACAATAAACCATAATACACCATGCACAATATATGAGAAATAATCAATAGTTATTGTTCAAGGGAAGTAATGAATTCCAAAGGTAGCTATAGCTTCCAAATGTAAAGGGAGGGATAAGCCTCTAAGAGGAATATACAATCCTCCAATATCAAGAGAGATTTGAACTCTCCATCCTTTCCCCTTCCTTCCACCCAAGAATATATGAGAGATAGTAAAAATTTACATTAAATCATCACCATCAACCAATCATCACATAGAACCTGATAATGCTTCCTGAGACTTCTTCAATTTCTGCAATTCTTCAATTCTTGGAGTATTTTGAACTTGTATATAATATTACTCAATGTATTCTCTGAGACGCCTCCAATTTTCGCCCCTTGAATCCTCCCCAAAAGAGGTTATAGAAAGAATGGTAGACTTTATTCAATTCTGGTCTATTCATAATACCCAACTTGTATAGCATTCACCACACACAATATTTAACATCAGATTCTGAAACTCGCACACAAGAAACTATAGTCCATACTATTTCCAATGGAAGTGGTCCCACTTCATTTGGATTCTTCATGAATAATTTATGACTGTTTTACCTAGAACATCTGTTTATTGACTAGCTTTAGGACTGGTCACAAACCCTATCTTCCACAGAGTGTATCCCCATAATTATGGCGAATCAAGAGCTGATATTTTTACCAAAGGTACCTTTATATGCCTTCTGAATACCATAGTGATTTCACCATATGAATCGTTCTAGAAAAAACGTTATAGCAAAAATGGTAAGATGACCTGAAAATAACATACCTTAGAACACATCACCAAAAGACTTCATCCTCCCTTGAAATCTGGCCTTCTTTTCTTCTTATTTCCACGGAAATTTGACTTGTATCAAATGAATGTATAATGATTTTTATTTATACCCTTTATGTCACTTCCTTTTAACATTAGGGCCGACCTGACACTTTCTTATTTTGTAATTCTTTTCTTTAATTATCTTCAGGGCCTACATGTACTTCCTTCTTCAATTTACTTTGTCATCTTTAAAAATTCAATTCTCCTCAACCATGAGGATCCATGTGATGTGCCAAATACCACCAGAAACAACATGATGTATACTATCCATCCATGGGTGTTTTATTTGCATGTGCATTTCTCTTCATGTCCAAATGCCTTCATCAATCTTGTGGTCCAAAACCCATGACTAGGGTTGACATCAATGACAATAACCAAACTTACAACAATATCCCCCTTTGTCATTGATAGAAACACTCATGCTCCCCCTATCATCATGATCCCAATTTCTCTCCCCCTTTGACATAAATGGAAAAGGTTAGGGCTACTCCACCTGAGTTTAATGGAAAAATGTAACTCTCTTCTTTGGGGCTGCTCCCCCTGAACACGTGGCACTCAATAATACTTCATCCTTAAATTTTTTCTTTGAGACTTTTTCTTCCTTAGAATCCTTTTGTGTGTCTTCTGTCTTCTCTCTCTTATTCATGTCTAAGATGTATATGTTGTTCGATCTTCTTGTTGCAGTTGCAACCAATCTTCCTGAGTTATTTTCTCTGACTTTTCATTTTCGGGAATCAAACGTAAGAGTGTATCCTTGATCACACATTTTACTAACACTGAGTAGATTATGATTCAAGTCTTCAACCAATATAACATTCTTTGCTTTTACTTTTTTTCTTCCAAGCTCTACTACACCTTCTCCAAGTATTTTGGCAGATGATTCATCTCCAAATGCAACATTGCCACCCTTTNTGTGTGAAGAACATCCAATGTCTTTGTACCATTCATGTTCTTATTTATATTCTTTAGCGGTCAATTCTATTCAACAATTTTCATTGTTTGGAATCTCTTTCCTTCCCCATATTGTGGTTGGCATAGAGACATCTTCATTCATATATCTGCAATCTTGTGCTTTGTGATCAAGATAATTACATTTGTAGCATGCAATATTTTTTTCCATCAATGGGGAAAATGAATTATAACTTATGTTGACAAATCCATGATTATTTCCATATCTTCTATTTACACCATTCATGTTTCTTGCATATGTGTTCCTTTCATTGATTCTGCAATTAATTGCCTTATGTCCAAAATTTTTGCAAGTATAACAATGATCAAGAAAGAAATTTTGATACCCTGGAGTAAGTGGGCTTCTTTGTGATGTAGTCCATCTGGGTTCATGATCTATTCTTCTGTAGTTTCCTTCATACTAATTGAAGATTCTTTGATTCTTGAAGGTAGGAGGTCTTCTTGGATATTCATCTCTTTTGTAATCATTCCTTCTTTTTGGTATCCTGGTCCACTTCTCATCAACTATCTGTGTAGCTCTTTCTCCGTCCTTCTTGTTGGTATTTTCATCTTATTTGTATGAAGTTTCACCCATTCATCCAAGATGTGTTAAGTCTTTTGACACTTGAGAGTTTCTTAAGATCTTCCTCAATGAGACAACTTCTTGTTCAAGTTTCTCACAATCTTCTTCTTTCTTCTTCATTTGGGCATTTCTTACTTCTCCTATTCTTCTTTCTTCTTCGAGTAGATTTTTCAAGGAAATGGGTTCTTCTCTTAGTTTCTCAAAGTCTTCTAATTGTTTCTTCAAGATTACAACTGTCTTTTCACAACTAACCAATTCACTTCTTAGTTTTCTTTGCATGTTTTTGAGCTTTCTATTTTCAATCTCAACATGCTTCAATTTTTTAAGATTCTCATCTTCTTGTTGAATAATTTTTTCTTCATGATTTTCTTCTTCTTCATTGGAATTTTCTT
>JASDQU010215307.1:0-18320 GCA_032191745.1 Picea mariana
CATTTAAGAGCTTTCTAATTTAAACTGAACTAGCAAATTAATAGTGGGGAAAATCATTAAAACTTGTAAGAGAATTTGGGGACATCTAGTAGCGATTCTAGGAGTAACTCTAGGTGGGTGAGGGAAATAAAGATAATTAATTAATTAAAGAAATTAAATTATGGAGGAATGAAGGGGATGGGTGACACTTGTACGGGGAGGAATTTTTAGAATTTAAATTGTAAAAACATAACTAAATGAGATTTTTGGAAAGTAAGGAACCACGAAACTCTATATAATGAAGGGAGGTGATGGATGTTGGATCTCTTCTATTTGTGTAACGTTATGCTGGAGAATTATCTACTTGATTGACTTAACTTATGGGAGTTGGGATACCCATCTCGGTGAGGAGTGGTAGCTCGGCCTTGCGAGGTGAGCTGGGATCTAGTTGAAATCTCTAGATAGTGTTTGTGTGGCCCCTTTGCGGCTCGGGGGGCTAAGGGGGAAGAAGAGTACCCCTAGCATTGGTTGGGAGGTACTTGTGAAGTCTCATCGGTCGGCAAGCAGGAGTTGCACGGAGCGCACGGGATGTCATTCAGAGCGGGCAATCAGGCAACGGTACGCTTTCTTTGTTTTGTATGGTAAATTGTTTTAGAACTTATGCTTGAATCTGCATTTTTACTTGGGTAAGTGAACAGATTGTCAAGATGGTTTTCTGAAATTTTCTTAGCCTGGATCAATGTTAGATTGACTCCCATGGCTTCATTCCCCGCATGTCTTGACCACATTGCTATGTTGATTGTGACCTTTGTGGTTGTTTAGCCTTCATCCCTAGCTCACCAGTCCTTGCCTGAGCAGTCAGCCAAGAGCTTGATCCATGGTCGTCGCCTTAGCTTTAAAAGACCTATGGATCTCAACGCCCTACTTTTCTGTGCGAGGATGGTGAGCGAAGGACATTCCTGTTAGCCATCTACCCTTGATGTTGTCCTTGGATGCAGGTTCATCTTGCTCCTTGATGCATTTAAATAACCCTGATTTGATTAATGGTGAAGGTTCCTTAACTCTACGTTTTATAATTGTCGGATAAGTTTATCATTGTGTTTTTATATTGTTGGATGATTTGGCTCTTTGTTGCAAATATCTCCTTCGCAACTTATATCTGTGTTGGATTTATTGTCGGCCTTTTACACTGCGAATTTATCTCTGCACCTTAATATTTGATGAATTTTAGCTGGAGCTTTTGCCCATCCGATTGACTGCCTGCAAATTATTTTAGACTGCGTTTTTCTGGGGTGTTGGGCCGGAGATTTTACCTTGGACCCTTTGCAAATTTTGATTTCTAACTTACCCTGTGGAATGCATTTTCGAGGCGCTTGTTCCCACTATTGGGATGTGTTGCTGAGTTTCCCACTATTGGAATGCATAATTGGTAAAAACTCAACTTCGGAAAAGTAGTTTCACTCTGCGTAATTATCCCTTTTTAATGGCGATCTCGCTCAACTTATTCATCATTTTTAAAAAGCGAATCCACTCTACGTATTAACCCTTTTGTTGGCGATTTCTCTCTGCACGATCATCATTTTATAATGGCGATTTTACTCTGTGTTCCTCGGATTGAATGGCGTTTACTCTCTATAATTTTTCTCTTGTGCTTAACCTCTGCTCTTCTGGACTGTTGACGGCTTTCACCCACGTGATTTAACCCACTCCTATTCACTTTACCCCCGAATTTGCTACCCATAACGATTTAATGTTTATAGAAGATTTATTTACTTAGAACGAATGTTGGTTTTCAGATACGATTGATTTTTGCTCTACGATTTCACCCTTCTCTGCACACGATTTTGTTTTCCTTATAACGAATTTCCCACATCCTTCACTACAGCATGGATCGCATTTGACAAGAAACTTGTTACTATTTACATAATATTTTCACACAACGATAATACTGGTCGCACCATGTTTACACACAGTCTCTTAATAGCATTCATGGATAGCGATTTATTGGCTTATTGGGTAGCGATATATCTGTAGGAAGCAATTTAATTTAATATCATTTACACAATGTTTACCTGCAACATTAGTATTGTTCCCACAATGTTTTACACCGTGAAGTTATATAGCCATCCACCCTACCAATTTAATGCATTTATAACGGATTTAGGCATATTGTGGGGCTGTGGATTTACAGTAATAAAACGCTAATGATGTAGACCGCAACTGGTATTCAAGTCTGATCATGAATAAATTTTCTTGACTGGTAGTAATTTAATATGGTGTGACTATGGTTGTTGAAATTGATTGCATTGAGTTTTATCCCTTTAGCAGTGATACCATTATTTCTCCAGACAGTAATTTTACCATTGTCATAGTCAGCGATTTACCATTCATTCCATTTTTATACAGCAATTTGCGCAATTTGTTTCTGAGCAGGATGAGTCTGTATTCCATTATTTAGAAGAAAATTTTTGAATGAATCGGTGAATTTCCATTTCGTTGATAATGTTAGTTTAAATCCACTTCTGTTCATGAATATTGCTAATTTGGTTAACCCATTATGTTGTAAATAATTATCAATGATATTGATTAAATTCCTTTCTGTTTAATTCAAATCGACAGAAACGTTAAGAAAATGGAGTTAAATCTTACCGCAGATTAAACATTTATTCACGTTATTTCCTTGCTAAATTGTGACTCCACTTATCATCAACTTGCTTCTTCAATTACTTGTCAACAGGGATGGACTAATAAGTTAAACTTTAGAATTGTTCCACTCACCTTGTAATCAAATTTAAGCACTCTTTACCTTCTCTTAAGAATAACTTCTCCTAGAAGTATTTGATTAAACCTTCTAACTTGTTTTAGTATTTTCACTACTTACATTTTCAATAGGAATTTCAAGGAAATAATGCCAAATACTCCCTTGTTTATTGATGATTCTCTTAGAAACTACCTTGAGAAAAAGGCTTAGTTAGTTTTAATGACTTAACAAGCATTGATTTTAATGATTCCACCTTGTTAAATTATGCTAATCTTTCACGAGAAATTATATTATGACTTGTGTACCATTAATTTTAAAGTCGGTGAATGTTGCGCGACCCCAAGAAAAGTTTTAGATGATATACGTCAAGGAAGCCTAATTTTGTACATCGTCAAGGAAGCCTAATGTTGTACATCGTAGGAGTCGTACTAATCGGGGATGTCTCAGTACTATTGATAGATAATAGCGGGGTGAAATACCTATTTAACCAACCAGATCTTATTGCAAGGAAAGCAAGGTGGCTAGCCTTTTTGAGTGAATTCGACTTTGAGGTAAGACATATCAAAGGTAAAGAAAATAAGGTAGTAGATGCTTTAAGAAGAAGAGTCCACAGATATTTGAGATAAACGTCAGTAGGGAAGAAAGAGATCTGGAACAGAGAATAAGGATAGAAGGTATTAATGATGAAAATTACACAAATTTAGTGGTAGAATTACATGACACTACAACAAACTCACACGAACGAGACGTGGGTATCGATAAAAATTGGTTACTACATTTTAAAAACAGACTTTACATACCCGATTCAACAAAGTTAAAGATAATAGTTCTTGATGAAGTGCATAAGAAACCTTATTCTGGTCATCGAGGATACCAGAAAACGATAACAAAACTCAGGAAAATTTTCTGTTGGCCTAATATGAAGGGAAAAATAGCAGAATACTTGGCTAGGTGCCAAGACTGTCAGCAGGTAAAGGCCGAACACTAGCATCCAGCCGGCCTATTACAACCATTACCAGTACCAAAATGGGAATGGGAGACCATATCGTTGGACTTTATTACATGTTTTCGAAAAACTCAGAAACAGAATGACTCTATCATGGTTGTAATCGATAAACTCTGTAATTCTGCACACCTTATTCTAGTAAAGTCTACTTTTAAAGCGATAAACATTGCTGGAATATTTATGAAAGAAATTTTTAGACTGCATGGTATTCCTAAAATGGTAATTTCAAATAGAGACATAAAATTCACGTTCGTGTTTTGGAAGGAATTGTTTGCAGTGTTAAATGCTAAACTAAATTTCAGTATGAGCTATCATCCACAAATGGATGGACAAACCAAATCATAAAAGATATGCTCCACATGTACGTAACAACAAAACCGAGAAAATGGGAAGACTATCTACACCTGGTATAATTTGCATATAACAATGGGTACCAAACTTCGACTAAGCTAAGCCCCTTCGAAGTAATGTACAACAGAAAGTGTACGACTCCAATTAGGAGGGACAACTAGGCTGACAGACTTATGGTTGGACTAGAGATGCTCCAAGAAATGGAGAATATGGTAAGAGAGGTATAAGAGGCACAAGACAGGCATAAGAGTTATGCAGACCAGAAAAGAAGACACTTGGAGTTTCAAGTGGGGAATCATGTTTAATTAAAAGTGAAAGCCCGGAAAAGTTTACTAAAACTCAGAAATTGTGCCAAGCTGGCACCCAAGTTTTGTGGGCCCTTCGAGATACTAGCTCGAATTGGAACTATGGCATACCAACTTGCACTTCCATCTAATCTAAAAATTCATGATGTATTTCATGTTTCTTTATTGAAAAAATATGTTCATGACCCTACTCATATGATTGATTGGAACTTGGTGCAGGTGGAACCAAAGGGAGAGTTCCAAGCAGAACCCCTGCGTATTCTGGACCAGAGAGAAATAGCACTTAGGAACAAAGTCATCACTGAGGCAAAGGTGCAATGGAATCACTTTAGTCCTGAGGAGGCCACTTGGGAGTTGGAGGGAGATTTGCAGAAATCTCATCCAATCCTATTCCAAGAAATGAATGAACATTGAGGATAGTGTTTTATTGAAGGGGGAAAGGATGTGACATCCCCAAAAATTCGAATGTGGAATTTTTTTTCCATTTATGGCAATTCCAAATTTTGAATTTGATAAATTATAATTAATTATTATGACTGTTGGGCAGAGACCTGATTTGAGCCAACTAACTATTTCACTATGACACTTGTATGTAAACAGAATATTGTTTTATTTACTGCAGGAGGACAAATGGAACAACCATGTTAAATTCAGCTGACCATGACTCCATGAGTGGGTAACATGTTGGAACTACCTCTGGGCTGATTTTTACAAGTGGAAAATCAAGGATTTGGCCATTGGCAGCCCCTGAAAATCAGGGATTTAGAAAGCTATGAAAATTCCCAATGGAGGGAAAANCTGAACTTTGAGTGTGAGGCAAGGAGAGGATTACAGATAGAAGAAACATTGTCGAAGAGGAGATTTCAAGTTTGCCCTCATGGATTCATGGTCAAGCTAGGGGGTGAACCAAGCATGTCATTTGGCTGCCCAGTTTTAAGGTTTGGAGGAATGTGGTTGTCCCCTTTGTCTTCCTGCTAACTGGTTCAGATATGTAATCTCTTCCTTCTCTGTTTTGAATGATCGTATATCTGATGTAGTGAACTCATTAAATCTGAATTGAAATTATGTTCCATCTCTTTGAATTAATTCGGTACAGTAGTAATGCCCTCTTTTAATTCGGTATGAATACCATAACCTGGGAAAAATTTGTTCAATGTATGAAGTATAAAAGGAAACTGATTGTAATGTACCTCTAATTGACATAAAAAAAAAAATGTGTTTTTCTATTTGCACATTAACCTCCAGCTTCTCGTTAATAAAATTTGTAGAACAGGATGTTAAAGTTTACCTTCATTATAGACCGACATTCTATCTGTTATACGAGGACAATACTCTGTTTAAAACCAAATTCATACTTTATAAGGTGGGATGTCAAAAGGTTACAATACCTTTCAACACATATATTTCTCTATAAATCTTAATACTACTTATACCTATATTAACTTGCATACGATGTTTATTAGGATTTGAATCCCAATCTCCTTAAAACAAAAGGATTTTCATGTTGTGCGCAAGTGAATAACGTTTCTCTGTCGTAAAGTGTACCCATCAAGCTATGCAAACGTTGAGAGTTAAGATTTTGGTGTGACTTGTATCAAGTCATAGTTAGTGTTATTAATTTGTCAAAGACCGATTCACTGAAACGAATTTCCCTTAAGGCTCAGGCATGGTCATATGTTTGTAGTCATCCAACTTAAGGTTTTAAAATCAGACAAGTCTAATGCATAAGTCCTATGCAACTAACTCGTAATTAAAGGGTCGTTCCAACGATAGAGAAGAGGGAAGGGTAAGCTAATTGAATGAGTTAGCTTTGTGACCAGAACGCTTACAACTGGTCGGATGTGATATGACTGTCATTAATCTCGTATCTTGGTTGGTAAGGGAAGGAAAGTATCTATCAAAAAGAGTTAAGGCTTTGTGCCTGTGTTTAATGAGGGTCCTGCTCGCACCAACCTTGATGATTCTCTGCCTGGACTTCCATACTCCCAATGTGCCAAATTTGTCCAAGCACATGGCCCAACGTCCTTTGACATTTACTCTTGCAGTACACCCTTCACTTAGAGTTGGGTGAGCTCTTCCTCATCATTGTGACTTCTCGAGATAACCATATTAGCTCTACGGTGGCTCTTTTGGGTGAGGAGAAAAATGTGCACTAGGGGTCGTTGTTCAGCTCTTCCAGTCGACCCGACCCATTTACTTGGTAAGATTTTCTTTTCCTATTATGAATCTGTTGTGAAATTTAAAACCAGAGACGTATAGGTCTGGTGTTTCCAATCGGTGAAGGGCCCTTTTTACTTTCAGTTTGTTCACTGGTTTTCTCGTGTATTTCCTTTCAATGTACCGAGGATGGGGCAGTCCTTATCACTCTGTCTCCTCGCTCTCAAAGCTAAGAGATTCATCGGTTTAGCCCCTTGGTAAATAGCTTAGGGTGTCCAATATTGCTCGAGATCGCTCTACTTCATGCTCTTAGCCAATGGTTACAGGACGAGACCAGGATTGAAATATATGTGGATTTTTGTTCTTGTGTTAAAAGGGTTAGGGTACTTGTGCGTGACAAATCCTTTACTCCCAGTCTTTCCTTTGGGATGGTTGCATCCTTTTATTTGGAATTCCATTCGGTCCCTTAGTTCCATTTTAAATGAAGCCGTAGGCATTACTTATTGGGTAAAGAAAAGCCAATACTACTTAGAGATACTCACGCCCAATTCCTAGAATAAACCTTACGGCATATTTCTTTTGAATAAAAGGTTCAGTGAGTAATTTTTATAAGGGTAATGCTTCCGTCGAATAAGAGTTTGCGCCAACAATTTTTCTTGTATTAGTAATGCAAATTGTTGCGAGGTGACCTCGTAGGGGTCTGACCCTGTCATGCCCTGTGTTGATTGTTTGCTCACATTACTTTCTATAGTCTTGCTTTGGGGAGGGTTGCAGAGATTCAAAGTTTGGGGTAATATCTTGATTCGAAACTGGACTTCGTCGCAAATTGATATACTTGTCTGTTTAATACAGAAGACAATACTGTCATCTAAACTACTATGTTAAATCTGTTGTTTGTTGTAACTGTATTTTTGTTTTGTTATAATTTTGTTTCATTCACAGTATTGGTATAATCACTAATGGTGGGATTTTCTGATGCGAGGACCCATCAGAGCCTTGTTACGTGCTTCTCCCATGGACCGGATGTCCATCCAGGAGGAAATAGACAAGGAAAGAAAAGGGCGAGGCCACAAAATAGGAATTTAATTACTTTCTGATATATTTCATTAATAGTAATTATCTATTGGTATTCTATTACTTCCTGTGAACATTACTAATTCTCGGAATTGATAACTCTTTCAGGTCTGTGTACATGCAAATATTTCGGAGCCTCATCTTTGTCTTCGATAAAAAGATATTCGAGTTCCTTTACTGTTAACCACTCAGGAGACCCGACAAAACAAGGTTATCAATTTTGATTTGTAGGCGTTTGATAAGGCACTTGGTTTCCACAGTAGTTTGGAAAGAGGGAAAGTTTTTGTAACTTTGAGTTTAGGTTCAGCAGTCAAGAATAATGATAATTTGGAGGTTTTTCCTATGGAAATTTATTTTTGGTTGAACTGAACACTGTAAGGGTTTTTATATCAAACAACTCGTTTCACTGCTCGTATGTATCTTAGACCGGCACTTGGTCTTTAAGGCCATTGCTTCAGTATTTTTCTTTAAATCTCTGTATGATTCAAAAATTACAATTATAAAAGGTTTCAGAGGGATTATCTATATATTGAAGGACTATTTTCTTTAAAAGAAAATTTATTTCTTTTACTCAGGTGTATCGTATTATCTTGATGCATCTAAAATATTCATATTTTCTTTACTGCTGAAAGAATTGAGGGACAGGTTTATCCGAGTCGAGTATTAAGATATGACCTGTGGTTGTTTACTTATTTACATATATTTGTATGAATCGATATGAACAGACTTACGGATCTATGTTCGTGACTATTCTCTTTAGATGTTTTTACTGTGTGGGGTAAATCTATCTTGTTGGTAATAGTTTGCACTTTCAAATTCAAGATGCGTAAACCGGGGTTTGATAAATACATGTTGTCATTTCTAAAGAATACAGTTTCAGTTCTAGTGATAATACATAAGAATATAGGTGTATATAAACTTGACTTGATCATGTTTTCTTTCGAATCCATAGGTTTGTAATTAAAAAAAAAAACGAACTGTGTGTATAATGTCTCGCAGCAAAAATAACGATTTACAATTTATAAAGACTTGTGGAAATACATCAATTTATATGGGCAGATTTTGCCCAGGATTATTAAATCCATACTAGTTTTAATAATCGCACTACAACTGTGACTAAATCATTCAACAGAAGATGGGAAATAATTTGATTCAATTTTAATAAATACATCACATCAAATATAAGGTCAATCACGCAGAGAGGGATAGGAGACATATCTGAACAAGTTAGAGGGAAGGAAAAGGGAACAACCACGCTCCTCCCAACCATAGAATAATGTAATCAAAATCACTTGCCCCGATTCACCCCCTAGCCTGACCATGAACCCATGAGGGAGAACTTGGAAAATCTTCCTCCGCAATGTCCTTCAGTTCCATCCCATTCCTCTTGCCTCACACTCATTTTGTAGTGTTCATAACAGCAAAGGAAAAAAAATCATTAGTCTCTTTTCCAGCATACTTGGCAGCGTCTTGCCTCCTCCCATATGCTATTTATCAAACCAAGTCTCTTTGCCCAGGTCTTTTTTCCCTCCCTTGTGGATTTTCGCAGCTTTCTAAATCCCTGATTTTCAGGGGCTGCTAGTGGCCAAATCTCTGATTTTCCACTTGTAATAATCAGCCCAGAGGTGTTTCCAACATGTTCCCCACTCATGGATTCATGGTCAGCTGATTTTAACATGGTTGTTCCATTTGTTCTCCTACAATCAATATAAAATATTATGTTTTCATACAAGTGTCATAGTCAACTAGTTAGTTGGGTCAAATCAAATCCCTGCCCAACAATCATAATAATTAATTACAATTATTAAATTCGAAATTCGAAATTGCCATAAATGGCAAGAATTTTCCAATTCAAATTTACTAAAAACAGAATGAATTTCCAGCAAATTTAAATTTCAAAACTATTTTATTTTTTGGGATTTCACACTGATAGAATGGCTTACGAATTAATGTTGAGTAACATTTTTATGTTTGAAGTTAATCCCGAATGAATATTAAAGTCTTCCTTCTAATTGTTATGATAATCAGAAGGAAATTACATGGTTGAATTCTGGTATAATCCCTTTTTAAACAGGGTTATTATTAAAGAGACAGTTGTAGGGTAATTACCAGTATATCAAAACTCTAGTGTACAGAACTATCTACTTGTAAATGGACTTGAACCTAAGAACTTTGCATAGGGTATTTATACTTCAGTAAGAACTTATGCGCCAAGTGATGATAATCAATTAGGGTTTTATTTTAAGTACCTAATAGCCCAAAACAAATAAAAAAACTAGGTACGACAGAAATCACAATCAATATTTCTTTTACCTATATATATGCCTAAGTATTACAGTGGGAATGGATAGAATTACAAGTACAGAAGTTGTAAGTGATTT
Organism: Picea mariana; assembly: GCA_032191745.1. Taxonomy (NCBI): domain Eukaryota; kingdom Viridiplantae; phylum Streptophyta; class Pinopsida; order Pinales; family Pinaceae; genus Picea; species Picea mariana. The sequence goes on from JASDQU010215307.1 coordinate 10,015, forward strand.
CCTGCCGATATGTATGCAACTTTTTCCTTTTAGAGCTTAATCCCAACAGTGTTCACATACAACTGGAAGGCAAATAGATATTTAATCCATATACATATATATTCTGGGAAAAAATAGGAGTTTACAGAAGTAACAATCCTAATTGACCATACCAAAGCCTCTAAGCATAATGACACAAAATAATAAAATAGAGTGAGAGAAGATTTTCCAATTTTAAACATTCTAATTATGATGAAGAAATCGTAATACCATTAAGAGGATTTTAAATTAGCCATGCCTGATATTTTTTTTAATTACATTGTCACAAGAAAAGAATTTGGGAATTAAACCTCAAAGGGCTCTTAATATAAATCTATTTCCCACAAGTATTGTGTCCTCCTCCAACTACAAGTTATCAATATATCAATCAGAAACATCCTTAAAATCTGGGAGACACCGAGAATCAGGATGAAACATCTTCAGTAACAAAAATTTACAGAGTGTTGATTCTCATTTCTAGTACTCGAAAGAATAAGTATGCGAGACACTAGGCATAGAACCTGAATACCTTTTTTTGTCGTAGGTAAGATTCGACATCCCAAAGCCTGGCATGGTCAACATTCCTGCAAATTTTATCATTTAAAGCATTAGTATAATATATGAATTAAAACAAATGTAAAATTTCAATAGAACGATGAATACTGGAAATAGTTGAGACCGAATGATACTTAACTTACACCTAGAGTCCGACATCCTGCCCTCGTCACTTTCTGTTTGAATAAACATCCCATGATGAGGAGAAGGGGGTCCAAGTATCCATGATGGGTACCCTCACATCAAAAGGATCCCACCATTAGTGTCGGTACCAAATATTAATAAGTCCTCTCTTACAAAGAAGTAGTCAGTAGTGAAAAACCTTAACCTGTAAATTGTTCAAGCATGCCTTACGAGGAGACTGAAGTAATAGTACAGACATTTAATACAAGACATAGACCTTATTAAAGGGGTTAAATTTGAAACATTCATGAACCAAACAACAATGAATAATTATAACCAAACAATAAAGGAAAGGGTCATTACTCTACGGTATTCAAGTGATAGGAACTAATCTTCGACCGTATAGATAACAAGGTTTCAGTACAAATTTTATACGTCGTAAGAACCCCATAAGTTGTTTGAGACACTACAGGAACAAAAGCATTTACACCTAAATAAAGTAATTAATTGTGTGGAAACTAGTCGAGAGTCTGGCAGACCTACAAAAGAATGGCTCCATCCTTACAGGGAAATAAAATAAGAATGTCGTATAGTATACTACCAAACAGGAGACCCTTCCACCCCTTAAGAAAAACCACTTAGTTTCTCGGTGACCATTCCCAAGGGAGACATGCCTCCCTGAGATTTATTAAAGGAAGAATGACAATGAAAGTAACCAAACATAGTAGTAACTACCCGCGAAGAAAACTATGTGAGTGGAAAGACCCCTAATTACAGGATTCACGGGTGGGCAGGCCGAGCCGTTTAGAGAAACTGGAGAGGGGAGTAACAATCTTACAACCTCCTCTAGGAATGGTCCTAGCCCATAGAGGAATAATAAATAAGGCTACTTAATAAAATATTATAACCAGAGTACATAACAGAAGTCGTTCTCACGATAATGAACCTTCTGGAAATTTTCCTTATATCCTTGATATTACAATAGCATTCAAAGGAAAGACTTACCAAAGGAGGCAATGACCTAGTCTTCTCCATCGAGTAGCGGCCTCCACTTGGGAAATTCCTTGCCTACGGAGGAACATCATGCAGAGATATTTTGAGGGTTTCACAATGACTAAGGAAACATCTGCAACCCTGAGAGAGTCTCCTTTGACGACTAATTTTATTGTCGAGAGTACAGTAGTAGTTATGGCCATGTGTTGGGGCTGAACTGGAACAATACAATTGGAGGGAAGGACAAGAGGCATCTTCAAGACACAGACACCATGAACACATTAATGGTAGACACATGATGCCTTAATTTTTCTGAGAGGTAGAACTACCCTCTCACCTCGAGAAATCGTGAAAGTTAATAAGAATTTACTCTATGACTTGACTAGTTAGGGTCTGTTTATTTTCCAAGTGTGCCTATCACTGTTAGCCTCTTGTTCAGATGAGACTCTGTTAACACATCATGCAGTTGAATCTGGTTAAGTTGGAGTCTTTCCATTTTAAATTTTGTTACCCAAACCCGTTGAAGAACTGAACCATCCCACAGTTTGTTGAGCGTCTTTCAAAACACCTATGTCCAACTAAGAGATATGGACCCTACCTCGTGACTCTATAGAATACATACAGTTTTAAACCAAAATAAGTTACTTCGTCCTGCGTATAGCATAGAGAATCTCATGCTAAGGATAGACTAGGAATATGGTTCCTAAGTCTAGACTATTTGTTTATGAATATAGACATAAGCGAATAGAGGTAAGATTTGTCAAACTTATAGAGTCGGGAAACCTATCCTCATAATGTTACCCAACCAAGTAATACGACTGGGGTAGAGTGGAAATCATGCGATAGACAGAACATGGGTACCTCGCATAGTTTATGATAGAAATGAAGACCATCCCCTTTGACAGTAATTACATACGAACTTAAGAGGATAATGATACATAAGAAAAAAAAATTATGGTAGATTCGATAAATTAGAGGTACATTACAAATTCCCTCTTCGGCGGCATCCCAGGTAACTCCTCCAAAAAGACGTCTACAAACTCTCTCACCATCGGAAGGTGTTCTAGACCTTCCGCCACTCCCTTCTCATTTAATGCAAGGATCTCATAAAGCTTGCAGCCCTTGCACATGCTCTTCCATAGCTGCAAGGAAGAGATGAACCTCAGGGAAACTCCCTAGTTCCAACCTACAATCACAAATCCTTGTCCTTCATCATTGACCAAGCTCAACTGTTTCATCTTATAGTAGATTATTGACTCATGCGATTCCAACCAGTCCATACTGATCACGACGTCATAAGATCAAAAGATCCTGACGTACAGGTTGGCCCCAGTGACAAACTCTCCCAGGTTAAGGTACAACTTGTAACCTTTCCTCCAACCCATTGTTGGCTCCCGAAGCCATATCTACAAAGCTAAAATCATCTTGTTTGACTTCTTTTAACTTAATCATTTTTAGCACTGCACCAAAAATGAAACTCTTGTTAGCACCGGGATCTATCAAATACTAAGGGTTTGGTCAACGACGGTACCTGACGTCTCGAGCACAGTCAACTAGTACTCTACCTGGCGGTTATTCACCGTTGCATGAATCCATTGGACCTTTCCCAAATCTCCCATGGTAGTGGGTCCGACTGATCGAGATGCTCTAGTCCACTTCACTGGGTCGTCGCACTGGAAATGTGTCTCCCCAAATTCCAACATACTTTCTTCGGTCCAGTAATCCTGGTAACCGAAGTAGAAGCAGAATTCTAACACTAAGGCCAACACAAACTTGTTGACCATAAGTTTCATGGTAATTTGGGTGGGGAGCATACCGAAGTAGCTCCAAAATGGGCCTCATACTCGGGCCCCATGCAGTTGCCTTGTTGCAAGGCATCGAACTTGTGGAGCTGATGCTCAAGGAATTCCTCAAAAGATACCTCTCCTGGAACCATTCTTCGAATATTTCACATGACACTTTGTCGATGACCATGTTCAAATTTGGCAGGAGTGTCTTCCACCATAGAAGAGCTCTCCCATTCAGTAGAAAGACCACCCTCCGGACCTTCAGGCTGTAGGTCGTAATCGTGAAGCATGAAGCACAATGCCTTACCCTACAACCATGCCTTGATGTCACAGTCATCCGCCACACTCATGGACTCGAGAACTCCACTCTCTCGAGTTCTTGGTGGATGCTAATAGTACTAGCTAGGGCACATTGTGGACCCTCAGGGGTGCAGGTGCCATGGCCTCTTCTCAATACCGATGGTGAATCAAGGACCTTTTACATTACCTGGAAGAGCCTTGTTAGACCATCGTCATCCCTTACAGCAAGTGAATCTAGCCCAAGGACTTGCCCCTCCCCTTGGGGGTTCGACTCTGAGGGTGTGGAAACCTCTGCAGGCATTGCAGTTCCTCCCATGACACCACATTGAGAACCTCTGAGGGTCATCTAAACGAGATCACCAGATGAACTTGTTAAAGTTTTAAGAAATGTTAGGTTGATACTCAAAGGTTTAATGTAGTGGAAAGCAAGGTGATCCATAGTCGCAGGGTTGAACTGACTCTGATACCATATGTAATGGTCCCTTCGTTATGACTACAGGCCAAGAAGAAGTTCAATATATATATATATATATATATATATATATATTTAGGGCAAGAAGGTGACGACGAAAATAGTTTACCTCACCACAGATGACGAACTTAAGCATGTAGTCCAGGCAGTAGGCAACTATGACTCAACGCACTAGCACAAGAGAAGCGGGGTAAAACATACGTTAAGACAAGGAGAAATGACTACCCGCCCGACACAATAGGACCCCGTCTACAAGCCAAGGGACAACATCCCCCTCCTGACTCAATGACCTTGACAAACAAAGACTAGAACCTCAAGGCACGTGAACCAAATGCATGAAGGCATTCAAGCCGTGTGAAAAAACAAACTTACAACGCTCGACAACACTCACATGGAAGGCACTGACTCTGGCCAAGTTATCATCTGTTTCTATCCAAATAGGGTGCACCATTATCCCCTCATCAAGAATCATGTTGTCCCCCGGTGATAGACACGTCAATAACCTTGGCGCAACACATCCTATTTGAACCAAGGACTCTAGAAAACTCCGACGCGCTAGGAGCCGAATAATGACAGGGAGACTATACCCACACCCCACACAAAAGGTCGACGAGACACAAGAGGATGACTACCATGGGAGTCATGGCTTTGTCAACCACCCAATCCATTCATCAAGTCTAAACTAGTCAACACTTACAAATTGTTTTTAACATTGAATATCCATCGAAATTTAGCAAGTCTAAATTATAATTTAGTCTTTAACTTACCAATTAATTAACAATTAATACAATATAATCGACCATTCTACTTTACACCATAGCCATCACTTTCAATCTAAATAACATCACCTTCGAATCAATCGACAATTCTACATTACAATCAAGCATTAATTTCAATCGAAATAACCTCAATTATGAATCAGTTGGGCAATGTTGCATTATGATTTAATCATTAACTACAAATTAATTTAGCAAGATTAATCTATACTTTGGTCAATAATCCTAAAATCATTTAACCATTAATCACCATCTAAAAGGGTAATTCTATGTTAATCCCCGAAATTACAATCTAACTATCAAATGACAATATATAACTCCATTAGCCACATCAATGTAAAATGCTACAATATAACACTTGCAATCATTTAAATTACACATGTCGTCTATCTAATATAACTCTACCAAAAATAACTAGTTGTCTGTAACATTAAGAAGGGAACTATTAATTGTTAACATCGTTGTAGCAATTAGCATCGGTGTGGCAATTAATATTAAGAAGGAAATTGTCGTCCTTTGACATTGTTGTAGCAATTAGCCTCGCAAATAACATGGCAGTTAAATAGCAATTAATCTGACCAATAACATGGCTATAGAAATTAATGTTTGGAAGTGAGAATGTTGGGTACACTCAAATTGAAGGAGAATAATAAGACAAAACAACTGCAGAAGGATCAACTCGTGGTCATTCAACAATCAATGTTGTCAGCATTCTAAATAGAAAAATCATGTCCCTTCCACAGCGAACTCAGTCAATCCTTTTTTGGGCAAATCCGTGGTTATTTACAGCAAACTTAGTCACATTTAATTGGAAAAAATCATGGGCCTTTAGAGAAAACTCAGTCACATTTAATTGGAAAAAATCGTGGGCATTTACGGCAAGCTCTAGCAATCGATTTAATAGCCAAAATCATGGGTGTTTACAGCAAGCCTAGGCAATCGATTTAAAACAAATTCATGGGTGTTTTGTCAGCAAATCTGTCAACTTTTAAAAGAAAAAACATGGGCATTTCAAGAGCAATCTTTGTCATCTTTTAAAAGCAAAAAACATGGGCTTTTCAACAACAATCTCTATCAACTTTTAAAGCAAAAACATGGGCACTTCAACGGCAATCTTAGGCACATTTTAAATGGTAAAATTATGGTTTCCCTTTTTCATTTCCTGGATACCAAATGAAAATGCATAAAGGAATGAAAAAAATGCCCTTCCCTTACTAGGATACGAATTATAAAAACGTAGATAGGGAAATGATTTTGTTTTTCCATTGCCAGGATACCAATACAACGCAGACATGAATAACAAATAAAAACGTTTTTCCATTCCAGGATACCAACACAAAAATACAGACATGAAATCAATTCATTTTTCCATTGCTAGAATACCAATACAACGCAGACAACAGTAAGAGAAACGCGAGGATCCAATGGGAAAATTCATTGAAATGATCGCAAGGATTCTATCAGTCAAGGTACAAAAAAAACCAGCAAGGACACAAGATAATTTGTATGCAGCTCGGTCTTTGTTAGATGGTGCAAGTCAAACAATCAGCCAAAGACAATAACGGAGGTATACGACTACTAGGAACGTCCTTCACTCATCATCCATGCACAAAAAAGTAGGTCACTGAGATCCATAGGTCTATTAACGTCGAAGCGACGACCGTAGGTCAGGCTCATGGCCGACTGCTCAGGAAAGGAATGATGAGCTAGGGACGAAAGGAAAAAAAAAACACAATCTTCACAAATCAATACCATAGGGTGATCAAGACATGATGAGAATCGAAGGCCATGGGAGTCAATCAATCATCGAGTTATAGGCCATGGAAAAATTCAGTCATCAACTAGAACGCTAAGACAATCAATTTACTTACCCAATTAAACCTGCATATCCAAAGTATAAATCCTACTACAATCTACCATGCAAAAATAAAGAAAGTGTACCATTGCTTGATCACCCACTCTGAGTTGATGTCTCAGGCGCTCTGTGCAACTCTTGCTTGTCGACCGACAAGACTTCACTGGTACCTCCCAACCAATGGTAGGGGTACTCTTCTTCCCCCTTAGCTTCCCAAGATGGAAAGGGGCCATGCACACTAACTAGACAATCAGCTAGCTCCCATATCGCCTCGCAAGGCCGAGCTACAAATCCTCATTGAGATGGGTATCCCAACTCCCACAAGCTAAGCTAGTCAAGTATAGATTTTTGTAGCGTAACGTTACACCAAATAGAAGAGAGCTCTCTTCCTCCTTCTCCCTCCTTTATATAGATTTTCAAAGTCCTTTACCTTCCCAAAATCTCATTTAAATTAATTCCTAAAAATCCTCCTCGTACAAGTGTCACCCATCCCCTTCATTCCTCCATAAATTAATTTCTTTAATTAATTAATTACCCCTATTTCCCTCACCCACCTATATTCAATCCTAGAATCTCTCTTAGGTGTCCCGATATTCCCTTACAAGTTTTAATGACTTTCCCCATTACCAATTTACTAGTTGAGTTGATTTAGAAAGTTGTTAAATGATAGATACCCTACTAAGTTTGACTTTCTGTTTTTTCCCTTATGCTTCTGTATAAAAGACTCATCTTCCCAAGTGGAATCTTCAGCCGGTATTTTCCTCCATTTAATGAGATACTCTGAAATGAATCTATTCCTCAGCTAGCGAATTCTTGTGTCATTGATGGCTTCAGTCTCCAATATGATTTTTCCTTCCTCGTCAAGTTCTGGCAATATAGTTTGAACTGGGATCTTGTCGCCTATAAACTTCTTTAAGCATGAAACATGGAAAAATGGGTGTACTCGTGAAGATGCGGGCAGCTCCAATTTGTATGCCATAGTACCAATCTTTTGCAACACCTTATAAGGGCCATATTACTTTGGTGATAATTTATTATCCTTGTTGGCTTGCTTGAGGGACATCCACTTGTATGGTTGTAGTCTTAAAAATACCCAATCCCCTACTTCAAAACTTCTTCCACTACGATGTTGATCTACTTGTTGTTTCATGCGATTCTGTGCCATGTTCAGGTTGTCCTTTAAGATTTGGAGAACTTGTTGTTGATTCTTGATGTGATCTTCCACTGCTTGAACCTTAGATTTTTCTTTTAGAGAAGTGATGGAAGGAGGGTGGTATCCATAAAGTGCCATAAATGGTGTCATTTTTGTTGTAGTATGAAAGGAAGTGTTATACCACCATTCTACCAAGGGTAACCATTTGAACCATTGTGTTTGTTTATCAGAGACAAAGCAACGAAGGTATCCTTCCAGACATTTGTTCACTATC
>JASDQU010215309.1:2523-18315 GCA_032191745.1 Picea mariana
GTCAAATAGGGAACTTTAAATCCTCCAAGTCAAGTGTTCCTTACACCATAAGGCACAGAGATACCCGTGAAGGGTTGAAGGCCAAGGTCTGGTTGTTCTGTGTGTCCCCCCTTGAGGCACCCACCTCTTGGATGGGATCTAGCCTATGACCCATTTCTTAGGCCGAAAATCTAAATGCCGCACTTTGACCAAGGTACCCAGTGACCAAATTTTAGGACATCTACACAGGTGGAAATTGTGGGCTGCAATTGCACCCTGATCGGATTTTGTGTGGATATTGGGAAATATCGCTAGTTCTTTCGGGATATGCCCCCTCTACCCCTCATTATAACTGATTGCTTCATCCTTCACTAGTTCATCTTCCGGTGGCTTCAAACCCCACTATTGAGTACTATTGGAAGGTTCAGTGCTATTTGAGAGGAAGGATGTTACGTCTTTTAGAACACGAGCATTTGTTTTCTTTGACCCCCCACGTGGACAAAACCCACCTATCCACATATATGCTTCTTTATCAAAACACTTTATGTATGATTCCCTTCTGATTACATTTGATTTAGATATATATCGTGTAAAGTTCAAAAATTGCAGCAAAGGCTCTTGTTTATTTATTGCTCTCACCACCATTAACACACATCCACTCAGCTAGTTAGACATCATAGGGGATCCCCAGAACCCCCGCCGTTCCAGACGCTTGCTAAGCCTCCCTCCTATTCTAGGAGGATTTCCTAGTATTGCCAACTCATTGGCTCCACATTTCCACACTCATGTGAGTGCCACTGTCTTGGGATATTCTTTTCTTGGTTCCACCTTACTTGGGTCCAATTCCCAAGGTTTACCATCCACTTTCTCTCTTTTACATGGAAGCGGGGGGGCAACTTCCTCTCAAGGGAGAAGTACAAATCCACCTAGTCCCCCTCAAGGGTCAGGTTCACAAAACACTCACACCATGGCTGGAACTAGTCCTCCACCACCACTCCATATGCCATATTTGGCCTCTCTCAACATACCAGATCTAAGAAAACTCATAAATGATCCTATATTGCATGACCCCACATGGCCTGCAATTCCTACCAAACTACCTTCAGATATCCCCAAGTTTGAAGGAAAGGCAGGAGATAACCCTGCCAACCATGTCATGACTTTCCACTTATGGTGCTCTTCCAACAGAATTATGGATGATTCCATCTGACTACGATTATTTCAACGCACACTCACTGGCCGATCAACCAAATGGTATGTAGATGAAAAATCAGGGTCCCATGCGACTTTCGAGTCTTTGGCCAAAGCATTTTTGACCTTCTTCCAATTACCAATCTACCATGACAATGGTCTTGAACTACTCTCTAATTTTAAACAAACCTCAGCCACACATATCGTTGATCACATTCACAAGTGGCATCGACGACGTAGTTTGTGCAAAGAAGAAACCACCAAAAAACAATGTCTTGATTGGTTTCTCATATCACTTGTCTCTCTCCTCGGTAAAGATGTGGCTTCCACCTTCCCTCAATCTGAAGAAGAATCCATAAGTAAGGCTCAAAAATACGACCTCATCTATTCACAATCAGGGTACTTGTACACAGTACTTCCTGATCTCCCAAAACCTGTGCCATTTGGCCAAGATAAACCCAGGATGTCTCACTTAGCAGACAGATTGATTGGTAACACCACACACCACAATCCACAACCCCAACAACCACCAATGTATGGCACACCTCAATATCTGTCGGCATATGGAGGAACCCCTTATTATCCTCCACCCCCTTATCAACAGCCATACCCTATTGCCCTTCCTCCACCCATCAGTGGGCCACTGCTGACACCCACAATACGCCCACCTATCAAAATAAGTTCTGGTACTCCCTCTACCTCAACTTACATGCTAAGTACTAGCGAAAGTGCCACGCCTTCTTATGTACCTTACGGATCATTACCACAACAGAATCCATACTTTCCATTTCCTCGCCCTCCACATCCCATGGCTCCACCACAAGGACACCCTCACGCTGGGGTTAATTTTGTTCAACCCTCTCCCATTGAGCAATATCAAAATTTTGAACAGTTGAATATAGCAAATCCAACCCATCAGTCGAATAATGCCAAAAAGAAAGGAAAAAACCGAATAGTAACAACCCAGGGCAAGGCAAAAATCACCCCCAACAGAACCAACCTACTGGGGGCAACCAAAACCAAGGGACTCAAAACCCCCAGGGGGGCAATAACAACAGGAATCAAGGGAAAAATAACAATAACCTTCGAACCAACTTCCCCTGTGCCCTTTGCGGTGAGTTCAGACATTATACTCATCATTGCCCCCAAATCATTGATTTTAAATGGATGAAAGAATCAATGAATGGACCTCATCCTCCAACACCGCCTGCCCCTCAGCAGGCCCCACAACAATACGTGCAACAACCACCCCTAGACATGTTGTAGAACCCCATTCCACACCAAGGAGTAATGAACACCCAACAGGACATGTAGCTTACCCCACCACAGTTGGGACAATATCTCAATCCAAGAAACCTCACAGATTGTACTATCCTCCTCACTAGTGAGGAATAAGTCCTTCTACAAACATGAAGTCGTTAATACCATGCACCCTCTGAGTCTCCTCCCATTCCCCCAGAAACAATCCCAACACCAATGGGACCCCCTTTGATGATCCCTCTCCCTAACATGGAAACCCCTCTTTGCATCCCTCGCATCCCATTACGCAGGAATGTCCACAACCCTCAGGCTAGGGCAGCTCATAATTAAAGTTTGGTCGATGATTTGGCATATTTCCAGGCTTTCATGTCAGTCTTAGAAGTACTTCAAACCTATCGCACTCAACGAAAATCATTACTTTCCGCCTTGGGGGAAGTTGACCCTGCGGATACTCAACTCATCACATTTGATCTAGACAACAAAGAACCTCACCCCCTCTCTCATCGTTTTTCAAATCCCTGTTAAAATTCGAAACATTACAATTCATCGGTGCATCATCGATCAAGGTGCATCCACATACATCATGTCCAAGTCTGTATGGCAGAAACTTGGTTCCCCCGAACTCATACCATCTACCATTACCTTAAGAGCTTATGATGGATTACCATCTTCCCCCGAAGGGCTCTTCCAAAATTTCCCTACAGAACTCAGGGGTAAGACCATTCTCATTGACATTGAATTTATCGATGCCCCACTCGATTAAAATATCTTGTTCGATCGTAGCTACATGTATGCTATGAAGGCGGTTGCCTCTTCTGTATTTCGAACCATGATGTTCCCCCATAACGGGAAAATCATTACCATTGATCAAGTTTCACATTATGAGCCTAACCCTTCTGTCAACATCGATAACATTCTCCCTCTCATCCATACTAATCCTGAGACGTACCCACTCATTGAAATGGGGCCCAAAATTTTCAAAGACCCATCCTTGTTAGGAACTTACCATGGTGCACCACCACCCATCCATCCTTCCAATCAAGTATGTGTCGTCTCATCCAAAGGAACTAACATTGAGGATACCCTCCCTCTCAGTGAGGCTTCTCTTATATCTAGCATCCCACTAGTCCTAGAGCTCTTCCCTCAAGAATCTCCAACGAACTCGTCAACTCCACTAGTTCATGATCTCACCTCACCTCAAGGCCATATCCCAGTTTGGGAAACAAGTCCCCAAGCCATTACTGAAATCCATTTCTTTTAGCCCCCACCAGGTGTATAGGCTTTCCAGGTCAATGCAACGCTTACCCTCCCTAATATGGTGCTGACAATCCCAGTTTGGTATTTACATCCACCTGAGATGGTTCCTCAACCATCCCTCCCCCCCCAAATAAAAGGAATCCCGATGCAGATTCTCATACTCACTCCCACCATACCTCCCACACCCCCAATCACCAACCCCCCTACCACAGCTGGGGGCAGGCAAAAGAAGAAGGAGTCCACAGATCCACTTCCCCCATGCATCCAACCTCCTTGCGTGCTATGTGAGAAAGACAGACACCCCACCAACAAGTGCCCATCTCTCCCCGAGTTACGTAATCTCATCCAACTCCCTCGAGCACCACCATCGCTCATCGCTTTCTCTAGTATTTCCACTAGCCCACAGAACACAAGTAAAAAAGGATTGCGAACCAAATTCACATGTGCCATCTATTCAGAGTATGACCATTACACACACCACTGTCCAGGGTTACCTCAATTTCGACAGACACTAACAACTGTACGCCAAATCTTTCAACAAACACCCACCCCAACTCCTATCACCAACATCCATTATGTCACAACCTCAGTCAACGAACGTATGAGGTGCCCTTTCTCTCTCTGCAAATCCTTAGATCATTTTTCATATCAATGTCCTATGATCATTGAATATAGGCAACGCCAAGTGACCCTAATTCAAATTCCTACACCCCCTACATAATCGATGACTAACGCTGCCCCCTCACCATAGATTCTTCATATTATTTCTCCTGAGCCAGAAACACTCCCCACTCCTCCATGGTTCTTGTATGACTTATACAAGGATTTACCCCCAAATCCCCTCAATTCCCCCATTCATTTCCCCACAGAAACTTTACACCCAACTACCATTTATAACCCTCAGTATCTCGATATTTGGTTTATGTTGAGTGAATCATCGCAATATCATTGCATCATCCCTCCTGCTTCTTCACCACCAGAAGATAACCACACAGTGACAATCACTGATATCACCCTTTTAGATCCCTTGTATTCCCGACAATTCCACTATGATGAGGACATACTCAAGGAATTAACAACCCCTGACTACCCATGGGATACGCTACACCACAGAGCGCTCTTCCTTTCATAGGAAACCTTCACGCCTCCTAACCAACACCCCATCTACACAATCAAAACCAAGGATTTTATCCCATCAGGGCATATCAACTGGTTCAACAAACCCATCCCTGCCCCTGACACTTTTGAAGAAGGCAATATGGCCAACATTTCTCCTACCATCAAAATCGATATTTCCATAAAAAATGGAGTCATCGAGGAAATTACCATTGGCGCCGCATGCACTCTTGAAGAAATCACCACCTACAAAACCTCTTCAAAGAATACCGAGATATTTTTTCCTGGTCATACAAAGAGATGCTTGGCCTTGATCCCTCTATTGTCGAACATCGCATAGACACCTGGCCTGATAATACATCGGTGCACCAAAAACAATGACCACTACACCCATCCAAAGTAGTAGCCATCAAAGCCGCGATTGATAAATTACACGTTGTTGGGTTCATCTACCCCATCACCTATACTTCATGGGTCTCCAACCCTATCCCCATTAAAAAAAAACAAGGAACCATCCGTGTATTCACGAACTTTCGCGATCTCAATCACGCCTATCCCAAAGACAACTTTCCAACATCTTTGATCGATCAAATTATTGACGACTACACAAGCCACAAGGTTTTATCCTTCATGGACAGTTTCTCTAGCTATAACCAAATCCAAATCCATCCAACCAATCAATACAAAACCGCATTTACCACCCCTTGGGGTACTTTTGCATATCGTTTCATGCCTTTTGGCCTAAAAAACGCTGACACAACTTTCCAATGGGCTATGACATACATTTTTCAGGATCTGGCTCATATCATCCTTGCATACTTGGACGACCTCGCAGCTCGATCCAAAAAGCGCACTCAGCATCTTGATGATTTACGAATCATCTTCCAAAGGTGTCGTCAGTACAACATCCGCTTGAACCTCCTCAAGTGCATGTTCTGCGTCATTGTCGAGCGCCTCCTAGGGTTCATCGTTTTCCAAAGAGGTATTACTATGGATCCCCTCAAAGTCCAAACCATCACAAAAATTCCACCCCCCCAGAATTTACACCAACTCCAGAGCCTACAAAGAAAAGCTAACTTTTTACGGTGATTTGTCCCAGACTATGCTACTCGAGCACATAGTTTCCTTTGCTTACTATGCCACAACATCCCATTCCACTGGGATGAACATGCCCAAAAAGCTTTCGACGATCTTAAAATGGCACTCTCCAATGCCCCTTTACTTAGTTCACCCGACTATAATCGCAAATATATCCTCTACATATCGGCGTCAACCATCTCAGTAGCAGGAGTTCTCATTCAAATAGGGGATGATGATCATGAGCATGTTATTTACTACATTAGTAAAAACCTCTCAGGGCCACCCTTGAAGTATAATCATGAATAGAATCTATCCCTTGCAGTTTTCCTCGCAGTCCATAAAGTGTGCCATTACATTCTGCTTTGCACAACCAAAGTCATAGCAGATTCCAACCCCATGTAATACTTTCTTAGTCGTCGACAAATTAATGGTAAATTTTCCCAATGGATTGTTATCCTTCAAGGGTACGATCTCAAATTTTCAACACCCAAGAGCAAGAAAGTTCTCATCCTCACCGAAATTGTCACAAATTTCCCCTCCGATACTACCAGCTCCCCCTTCAATACCAACTTCCCTGATGAACATCTCTTTTACATCACTTCGGATGATCCTTGGTACAGAGACCTCCTCGTCTACCTCCGAACCCAAAAATTTGGTAACCACCTCTCATGAGATGATCATCACCATATCCGCCATCAGGCCCCCCCACTATCTCCTCATCAAAGATATCTTATATTGGCGAGGGGTCGACACCATACTCCATCAATGCTTGACTATTGACGAGGTCGATAGAGTCTTGAACGATTTCCATAGTGGTGCGTGCGGGGGCCATCTTTCGGTGAAGTCCACCGCTTAGAAACTCATCCATGCAAGTTACTTTTGGCCTACATTGTTTCACGATTGCATTCATGCCATGAAGCGATGCGATAAATGTCAGCTTTATGCCAACAAAGCACGAGCACCACCTGCTCTTCTACACCTAGTTATTACTGCAGGCCCCTTTTGTAAATGGGGCATCGAATTCATGACTTGCAACCCTCCATCTAGTAATGGACACAAATACATCGTTGTCATAGTCAATTACTTCACAAAGTGGGATAAAGCCATGCCTACCTTCAACTACACTGTTGACACCGCAACGTGTTTTTTCTTTAATCACATCATATCCCACTTTGGAGTACCACTCCAACTAGTCTCTGATCACAGGAAACATTTCAACAATGAAATTTTCATCGAACTCTCATCTCGGTTATGATTCTACCACTAGTTTGCCTCACCATATTACCCTCAGTCCAATGGACAGGTCGAAGTAGTTAACAAGGTCCTCAAGACCATGTTACACAGCACGGTTAACAATCATAAGACCAATTGGCATCATATGTTATTTTCCGTGCTATGGGATTACCGTACAGCCATGAAAATGGCCACTGTTTTCACACCATTTCATCTAGTCCATGGGTTCGAGGCCACTCTTCCTATCGAGTGTGAAATTCCCACCTTATGCACCGTAATTGAGCTATTACCTGACACTGCTCCAATGGAGCAGCGTTTGATGAACTTTGAGTCCCTGGATGAAGATCGTTGATCTTCATTATAGAACATTGAGGTAGCCAAAAAATGGTCAAAAGCCACCTTTGATCGCCATGTCAACCTTCACTCATTTCACGAAGGCGACTTCATCCTTGCTTATGATATCGCTGACGATACCCTCGGTCATGGAAAATTCAAGTCACTGTGGCATGGCCCTTAACATTGCCTCATTAAAGGTGCATACATCTTGGCTTCCCCCGAAGGCCTCTCTCTCAAAGAACTCGTCAACGAGTTATACTTAAAGAAATTTTACGCCTGAGCATACCCATTCTACACTAGGTTATTTTCTTTTGTATTGTTTTTAATCTTTTTTCCACACCTCTCGTCCAAACTATCATTTGTGTTATTGATAGGTGCCTCCTCCATCGACCTACCACATCGGTTACACCGACGATGCCAGCCGTTGGACACAAAATCTCACTTCGACTACTTGGGCCCTCTATTCTCCCTCACATGAATTGCTCCACTCCAATAGCATATGTTTAGGATCCACAACCAACAACCAAGCCGAGTACACTACCGTCATTGGTCTCCTCGCCGATGCCAGCCATAATCGTATTCGTTACCTTAGCGTCTTAGTTGAATCACAACTGGTCATCCTCTAGCTCAATAATGTGTACCGTGTCTGTGATCCTTGCCTCTTTCGCAAATACCTGCAAGTTAGACTTTTATCTCGAAATTTTGATTTCATTACATTTACACATATTCCAAGACAATTTAACCAAATCACAGATAACTTGGCTAACATTGTACTAGATTTGCATATATCACATCAAGACACCTTTACACACACACAAACCATCAGAAGTCTATCACAACATATAGATTAGACATCATAAACAACATTAAAAAAATTCTCACACACATGTGAATATCACAAAGACACCAAAAATGTATATCCACACACACGCACACACACACACACACACACACACACACACACACACACACACACACACATATATATCGGTCAAAAGTGCCATCAAAATGTTTACACAAAAATAAAGTACATCGTATACAAAATCGGTAGGCTAGTGAACCACCTCGGTACAAAACTGGTATCACCACACCAAATGGGCTCACCAGCCTATATAATATACAAAAATACACACAGAGACACTCAGGGTGCCTCTAGAGCCCCACCCGCTATCGGTTCCTCCGGAACTAGAGGTAACCGCCTAGTCATCGCAACACCTACTATTGTTGCTCACCGAACCATGGTTTTCCACATCAACGGAACCCCCCCACACTGCTCTAGGATTCCCTTGTTCTGAATACATGACCACATGCCCTCAGGCACTCCCTATAGCACTGCCTCCAAGTGGTGGTGAATATCCTCAAAATCTCCCCCGGCCTCAGTCGGAGGAGCATGTGATGGCTCTGCACCAGGGTCGTCAAAATGGTGTCTCCTAGATGTTCTCTCATCGCTAGTTGGTCTCGCCTCAACATTCTCATATCGTCGTCTCTCTCTTGCCCACAACTCTCCCTGCAGAGGCCTCACCAGCCCCTGATGAGTCGGTGCTCTAACCAACTCAACCTCCCGCGAGGTCCCACATCTGCACATACAAACAAACAAAGCATAGCATCAACATCCATCTATACATAATAAACATGTTATACTATCTAAATATCAAAATATCAAAAAATCACATCATACCTTGGTGGTCAAACACCTCTCCTGGAGGTAACACCATATCAGGATCACCCCGAAACTCCACCCCATAGTACGGATATTGCAGTGTGATCTGCACATCTACTGCCACACCTATGTAGCCTCGGCCATGAAAAAATGGCCACCCTCCCCACCAGCGTGGTGAATCAAAATCCTAGACCACTGCATTAGTCATGGCTCTCGTGCACCAGATGTGCCCAATAACACTCTAGGGTGCAACATCAACACCCTCTCCAAAAACCATGCGACCAAGATGGACCCAAAAGAAAAATCCCCTGAGTCCTCAACCCGACACCAGTCGAGCTGCCCTACCATCTTGGCATGCAACATCAATCCCCAGGCAAAATTCTCTCCTGCCAGTGCCCTCCCCATAATCCTTAGCTGACCACCACTGATCTGCTGAGTCACGAGGGACCCATATACCCTCACAACCATCGTTGTTACACAACGATGAACTAGGGCATCTATAGCCTCGACACTCACCATGGATTTAGACATAAAATCATCCCTCGAATATTACCTCTGGCCTAAGGTAGCCAAGTTCCCATCCCCAGGTAATACGTGCTCCGCCAGTAAGGGCATTCCCCGAAAAGGGAGCCAAGTCAGAAAATATACATCCTCCACCGTAGTGAAGGCTAGCTTCTCACCTCACACCATAAAACAATGCAGATCCGGACTCCACATCCGGATCAAGAACTGCAGGAGGTACTCCTGGGCCTGTATCAAGAGGCACTCAAAGAACTTCAACAACCCACAAGCTGCCAAAGTGGCATGAACCTCCGACTCCTCAATGGCCACAGCCTCCCTGAGCTGTAACCAATCCCTCTCTTTCCAGTGAACTGGCATCGTCCAGATAATCACCTGCAACTACATAATCCAGTTCTCGATCAACCATTTCAAACATAAACACATTAACATCTCCACAAAAAAAGATAAGTTTTGCACCCGTCAGATTTGCCCCCAAGGCGCGGCTGTTTAACCCCACAAGCGTGCACACATGCATGCCTATTCATCCCACAGGTGCACACACATGTGCGCTTGTTCATCCCATAGGAGCACACATATGTGCACCTGTCATCCATACAGAGGTGCCTTCATGCGCCCCTGTCACATATACAGGTGCACATCATAGCGCACCTGTTCACTACATAGCTGCGCACTCATGCGCGACTATTTAGCTTACAGGCTTGCATACAATGCGCGCCTGTTTCCCCCATTAGGGTGCCCCCATGCACGGATATCCACAAAATAGGTGTGCATCCATGCACGTATATTTCCCGATCGCCTGCGCACTGGGTGTCCCACACCCACAAAACCTCTTGTACGGCCCTCCGTACAAGCCCTGCCCAAAAATAGAAACCCTAATTCTATGCAGGATGATACGACAACTAACCTGAAGCTTGCTGGTCCTGAATCGGCTGCCTCATTCTCTCGAAATCTCCAAATCTCCTCTGAATATCTCTCGTCCAATCACTCTGACAGCAGGTACAAATGAGGTGGCAATGTGGGCCCTACAACTATATATAGTCCTTTTTGCCAAACTTCGAGACCGCATTCTGGGAGCTCCGGGTGTCCCTTTTTCGATCCGTCTTTAGCCACGTGATCAACACCCCATCCTCTACATCAAGACAGTCCCCAGGCCATTTTTTATCCTTATCCCGCAAGGTGCCATTTTTCCATACCCCATCCAGGTGCGCATGCTCATGTTCAAAATTATCAAATAAATGATTGTAGGTTCAATTCTCTTCAGATACTATTCACATTGAGTATTTGGTTGTCATGTGTGTGGGTACTTGGTCATCATACACTAGTGCGATGCCTTCAGGTATATAATTAACACTGGCATGTAATCATTCCCTCTGAATCCCAATTGCATCTCTAGTCATACCCTCTTAAATTTGCCTTTAGGGTCCCTATATCTGGCTCTGCAGTACTATCACCTCCATTTCATTTTGGGTACTGTCACCTGATAGCACTCTCCCCCACATGATTTGTCCCATTCATAGCCCCCTTGGCACTTCAACACTCATGTTGTTTTCAACCTTTAGGGATGGGAGTCCCGTTAGTCTTACATCATGTCGCGAATCAGCCACATATTCCTTCTCCTCATTTTGATAGCCTACCCAATGGACTCCCAGGGAACTTCCTCACAGATTATTTTGACTGCACTCTCGCAACACCATTTACCATCCATTTCACCCATCGTTGGTCTGCCCATATTCAGATTTCCCTCCATACATTTCCCTACTACAAAAACTAGCCTATGGGGCCCCAACCCTCCACTTGTTTTTTACACTAACTTGTGCCATCCTTAGGCCAAGCCATCTTACACTGGGGCACTCATTTCTGTATCTGCATTATTATCCCCATTGGTTTTTAAATTCTTTTTGTAATTAAGTCATTGTTTCCAACCTTTTACATAGCTTTTTGTCGTCACCTTTGGCAACCTTTTTGGAAAACGCAACCCATGTCGCCCTTGGTTGGGGCATTCCTTATCATCCACTCATGTTGACATCGTCCATAAACTCCGAGTATCCCATTGGCCACCTACCTCTTCTCTTTGAGTTTGTTCACTTTGTCCCGCCTCTAGCACAACTCATCCCACGTCTCGTTGTCCCCCCCGACACTTGACCTCATTAAACAATTGTCGCCACTTATACTTCTCATATATCCCCAACCAAGGGCAGTCTTGAGTCTCCACGCAGCTTGACTTCATCCATGTACCTCCTCAGTTCTTTACCTCACCTAGTGGATTTCACGAAGCCCTTTGCTTCTTGGAGTCATGTCTCCTTTTTTGTCGACATCAGCACAGTTTCCAGAAGGGCGACAATATCTTGACCCTCATTACTTTTACAATGAGAAGTATCGGATGGCACAGAGAGACCCATAAGTGCTCCCTGCTGTCGTTGACCCCCATAACATTCAGCTTCAACACTTTCTCATTTTATGGTGGGTCTTACTTTGCGACTATTGCACTTGTTTCTTGTATTTTTCGAAGACCTCTAAACTTTGTTGGGCTATCAACGCCCACAGAATCCGTGATACTTCTTATAGGTGTCATTGCCTACTGTTCAGAGTATGTTCCTCATCAGAATTGTCCTCTACCTTTATCAAAACCACCCCTGAGGGCACTGCAGTTGTATACATAAACACACAGTTTCAGTTACTGCACAACACCATTTTTTGAGTTACATGACATGAGCATGGGGAATGCCTGCCTCGTTTGTACACAATTTATTTTACACACCTTGTGAAAGGTTGGGTCCCATAGGTCCAATTCTTCTTCCAACGGGTCACTCTTGATACTCTCACTATCGATCTTTCTTACAATGGTACTCTCAGTAGAAGAAACATTGATGAATTTTGGCTATCTGTATGCTCCTAACCTCATCCATCAGGGGGCATCTGTTATCACTGAAATTTCATCTGAAAATGGTTACAAAAATCTAGCATCTTCAAACAGCTATGAGTCCACCCATGGACCAAAATTACCAAAAAACCATTTCTAAAAGGTCCAAAACTATACAACCAATTATAAAATCAAGATGCGCTATGACTACATAGGGCACGCGCACACATGCACCATCCATAAATGCAGGAAAAGCGCACATGCACACGATGCGTGACTGTGGACGCTAAAAGCTATGCACACCTGAGAACAACGCATTTATGAGGTTGGTCGGCCTCCCACCCACTTTTGGTTCAGCTTCCAAGTCGATTTGACATCCAAATCTCAGTTGGATCTGGCTGGGTGGCTGGTCAAAGACCTAAAGGTGCCCTAAACAACCCCTTTTCACACTAAAAGCTGGTTGCACAATACCTCAAAGTGATGCTATAAAACAAGGCCATGGGTGCACTACATTTTCAAGGAGTTCATTTGCAAGGTTATGTTGCTACTATTCTCTTGGGGAATCCTCTTTTCTCATCAAGAGCATACTAGCACCATTCCATTTGGGCAATCCACATGACCTTTTGAGTGGGTTAGCTTGGGATTCTTTTACCATTTCATTCAAGTTTAAAAGTTGTAAGAAGAGCTTAATTTTGGGGGTCCAAGAACCCTCCCCTGGAGGAAGAAGGGACCCAAAGTCCCCTTTCTTCTCGGTGTTTTCTTTTCACTAATACAATCCTTTCCATTGGTGACATGAGTCTTGTTTGTTTCTTGTTCTTATGTCCTTATGCCCAATAGTTTAGTTGTTCTTTCCTTTCCTAGTTTAATTCTTAGCTTAGTCTTTTATGTTTATTTTTCTAACCCTTTCCTTTACTGTTGTCTTGCTTAGCTAACCCAACTAATCTTGTAAGCACCTCTATTTTTCTCATTCAGGTGACAAAAGAGGCACAACAATTATACAAGCCCCCCAACAATAAATCAATTTGAAAATTAACATTTTTAATGGAGGACTGTGTACACTTACCTGAAATTATTTCACAGGCTATATCCTTTTGGAACTTGTTACCAGCCTTAAATCTTGGAGTTTGGATCACCTCATGTACACCTTTCTCGACTGCATAGTCCACGAGCATCTCATTCTAGTGTTTTTTGTAGAACCCCACACACTTATTCTTTAGATGTCATGTAACTTTGCATGTTGAACACCTAAAAAACACCCCTTGGTAGTCTAGTTTCTGATCGAACAAAACACCCCTCCACTCCAGATCAATATCCAACAGAAGACCATCAAACATGTCAATCTCCACCAGAAATTTCCCCATGCGCTTATCAGAACCACTAAGTAAACTAGAGTGTACAAAAAAAAAAATTCCAATTGCATTTACAATTTCACTAAAGGCCTCCCGATTCCAAATAGCGAGAGGATACTCAGGCATTAAAACCCATAAATGCCTGAATATAATCATTTCCTTCTCGGGATTAAAGGCCACATGCCAACACTTGAGAATTAGGCTCCCACTCTTCACTATCCAGACCATACTTATGATACGAATAACATCCTCCTCAGTCTTAAACATAAATCAGAACCAACCATTACATCAGATATAAACTATTGGATTATATCCCAGTACAGGACCGCAACAATCCACAACCCACCTATCAATATCCTCCGCGAACATGCTTATGTAGCCAAATCTACCCACTAAAGCCTGACTGGTATAATATTAAGCTTCCATCAAATCAATATCAAAGCCTAGGGTAAGATAAAGTTTAGACTTCATCACCTTCCATGGTTTTTGGCTTGACCTTACCTGGTAATCTCTCCTATAATGCTCGTCAGTCACTGACGCCTCAATGTGTTCCTTCTCTTCCTCCAACTCCCCTATCCTCAATCGATTCACTAAACTAGGCACCTTTGTTGACTATGACTGGTTTACATCATTTTACTTAGGGCCTTCTGGCTTCTCCAGGTGTAACCCAACAATACCATGCCTACCATTAACCCCCTCAGAACCCACAACCACCCGACTTGTATCAATGGAACCTTCACAAAAAGAGCTGGGTAGAAAAGTTGGGATAGTTTGATACTTACATACCTTAACCAAACCCCTAACTATATTGTCATTAATAACCTCGAGAACTCTGTTGTCCTTTGGAGGAATTAAAACCACGCCATCTGTCAGTTTCGATCCAAGTACCGCCAAGTTAGCCTCAAGACATCCCTTCCTCACAACTGCGAAGGCTTGGACTAGTCTAATCCGCATTAACTCCTCCCTAAAGTCTGCATCCAGTTTTAATAATGCCTTCTGGCTCCACACTACTATAAATGGACAGAAATTCTGACACCCTATTGCCGTACCCCTAACATTTGACGTTGCTCAACCACCGCTTATGAGGGCTCAACAGGTGTTGGAAAATCTCCCATGGTTCTTCCGACGTTGGAATATCATTGGTATTCTGACTCCCCTAACGTCTGATGACCGACGAACTTTAAAAATTTAATTTCAAATGACAACCGGAAAACTACCGATGACATCCATCAGTCTACTGATGAATATTTCGACGCTATCCCATTGACACGACCGATGAGAATGCTGTAGTTTAGATGCTTTTCTAGGAGCGTTTCCTGTCGAAAGTCCGACCTGTAGTAGTCGGAAGACCGACGAACCTGAATATTTAAAAAAAAAAAAATTGTTGAAAAGAGGCGAGGCATTATTTTTCTCAAGTTCATAAAAGGCACAGAAGGTTTCTTCAAGACTGACCAGCCCATTCCAGTTTCCAAATCCTACAAGATCCCAGAGAAAATCATCAGTTGGCTCAAGCTTCAACAAAGGCAAATATGGATTGGTTGTTGCAATTGGAAATGGGGCAAAGAAATGGCATGGAATCTATCAAAAGATGATTCAATCAAGTAATAGGGAAAACAAATGGCATGAAATTTATCAACATTAGTCCCTCATGGCCACATAAATGTATTTTCCATGTTCATACCAAACCAAAATTTATTCACTTGTAACACCTATGGGATTCACAAAATGGGTTTAGTAACTCTAATCATCTAGTCATACCATTTGTTGAAAGTGGCCTCATTGAATGAAAAATTCTTAGTGTCCTTCCAACTCTTCCAAGCATCAAATTGCAATGAAAGAATTTGTTTATTGGGAATGGGATGAAGTTATCTTCCCTACAGGGGATTCCATTTCCACATCCCAAAAGAAACCAATGGATAGCCAAAGATGAATTAGGTGGATTATGTGTG
>JASDQU010215314.1:7734-18266 GCA_032191745.1 Picea mariana
TGCGACCCACGTGCCCTTCGCTCCCTCATTTGGAATAAAAAAAAAATACCATGTGGCTGTAGCTGCCAGTGGTAAGTCTGAACCCCTCCGCATGCTCAGGCTCTTCATTACAGTCAATATCTTCACAACTTTTAATCAGATCAAAATTACAGCAGGACAAAGGAGGGGATGAGAACAGGGGGTTTCAACATTTCAGCCATAACCGGCACACCCCAAGCTTCGTGCATCTCCAATCTGAATACAGAAGTTATGTTGTATATTTTAATCACTGTAAATGGTTTTCGGGTTTCAGAGAATAAATGTGCCCAATTTCTGGTTCGGGGTTGCATGTCTTAGTACTGTTCCGCCCTCGATTACTCTACACAGTGTTCAGTAGAAGTGGATGGAGATGAACAGTTAAAGAAAGGGTGCAGTTTGAGCTTCAAGACCGTGAAATATCTGAGTGAGGTGGGCGTAAAGGAACTTCCCAGCAGGTTTATTTTTCCCGAGGCTAAGCGTCCAAATTCCAATTCAACAGTAAGCGCTCCACTACAATATGATCTGCCTGTTATCGACATTTCCGGCTTGGAAGGTCCTCACCGCCTCCAAATTATCTCTGTCAGTTTCACAGTTCTCGACACTGTAGCTGCTGGACCGGACTCAAGGAAGGCTATATCATGCAACAAGGAAAATGGATTCATGGTTACATGATTCAAAGTAACTTTGAAATGGATATCTTTGTGGAATATTCACTCATAGCCATGTATGCCAGGTGTGGGGACATAGAAGTCGCACGCCAATTGTTTGAGACAATGTCCACGAGAAATGTGGTCTCATGGAATACAATGGTTGCTGGCTATGTGCAAAGTGGACATGCCCATGAGGCCTTTGCACTCTTGTATCGAATGCAACCTGATGAGTTACCTGACTCTGTGACTCTGTTGAGTGTGCTTCCAACATGTGCCCATTTAGCAACTTTACAACAAGGTAAGTCTGTTCATTGTTATATGCTAAGAAATGGATTTGAGCTGGATGTTGTCAAAGTGCGCCTACAGATGGAATTCATTGGTCCGCGAACTGTACTCTAAAAAAACGCGTGAGATTGTTGCTACAGAGGGAGTTGCAGGTCTCTGTTGTGTTGCGCTTGTGCTGTTTGCTCTGCTCACTTCAGCCCAGGTAGGCACAATACGGCCTTAATTACTATTCTGAAAATGGTTCAGGTACACGATTTCCTTTTAAATATGGGCTCTCGAGCTTGTTAAGAATTGTAATGGAGGGGAATATTGTGCCTCTCAGCTAGTTTATTTCCAGCCTTAGATTTCCGAGAGGGTTTTCATTTTTGTGTGGAGAGAAATAATGGGTTAGCTGAGAAAGATGTTGTTGGACGGGCCAGGTTTATTCCTACCAGAAATGCCTTCTACAACACTGTACAAGAAGGATGCCGTCGCGTGGCCAAAATTGTAAATCGCAATGAACCTGGTATGTGCAATAGTAATCTTAATTTTCACCCAGGATCCGAGCCGATATTGGTTCTTTACTGAGTTCCAAGAGGGTTTTCTTTATTGAGATAGCAGGACCCTTGATTTGGTAATTATCGAAACCGACCTTGCTTAGTCTTTTTCTAAATCTGGCTGTAGTGACTTTTTTTTTTAAACTGTAATTAATATTTCTGTTCTTTGATAGGGTAATTGCATCAATTAGATTTTGAGGCATTTAATATCCTCAAAACTGGTCAGTAGCAGCCGAGCTTTATTCTTATTTTTTTTTTAAAAGGGAAAGATGTCCTCATGTACATATTATTTATAATTAATAGTTAAATGGAAGATTTTCTTTAAAATATTAAGATTACATGTGTATGAAATACTACAAGCTAAACAAATCTACATTGTTGAAAAAATTGTCTGAAAGGGTGAAAATTTCCAAGAATAAGAAAGTGTAGACCGTCCATAACGCATACATTGGAAAAACAAGGCAATGGTTTTACAGAGATAAACAAACTT
Source organism: Picea mariana (assembly GCA_032191745.1). Lineage (NCBI taxonomy): Eukaryota > Viridiplantae > Streptophyta > Pinopsida > Pinales > Pinaceae > Picea > Picea mariana. The sequence goes on from JASDQU010215314.1 coordinate 9,714, forward strand.
GCAATTGAAAAAAACAAATCTTTTACCCAAAAAAAAAAAAAAAATGTTCGCATAAAAGACATTAGGGTTTGAAGTAGGCAAAATGAACAAATTACATGCAAGGGGTTTTTTTTTTTTTTACATTCTTTATTCGTATTTCTTTTATATTTATTTTATTTCTATTTTTATTAAAGTTTCTATGTTTTGTGTGCAGGTTAAGCGTGGCTGGAGTTTTGGCCCTTAAGGCCCAAATTTTTATTCATCCTAATACATTTATTTAGGGTTTTACCACAACTAAGTAGGCATGTTTATTTAAATTTATGGGTGGGTAGGTAGGCCCTTGGTTCCAAATTTTGAACCAGGGTTCTGATACCAAATGTAAGAGCCAAATTCAATAAACAACCATTTAATTTAGAACAGAGCAATAAAATTTAAGAGTTACTTCATTTAGCTCATTCGCAATCAAATTCATCATAATAATAAAATTTAATAACAAATTAATACAAAAACAATGCATAATTCTTGGTAAATACCTGAGCCTGATGCTATTATCCCTCCTGTTGTCCGCAACTTGCCTCCTTGATCACTTATGAACACTGCCCAAAACTGTTCCTCCCTGCCAACTAGGTAGCTCCCTAGCTCCAGGATATCAACGGATATCCTGGCCCCCGTGCCCAAAACCCCCAGCAACTCCGGTGCACTGTATCAATCCCACTCACAAAATTTCACCTCCCTCTCTGCAAACCCCAGAGCTCCCAAAATCCATCCCCAACCTCCGTAGAATGCCTCCCCATCAAACTCCTTCCCTTCCTTATCCCTCCTTCACCGACTTCCCCTCATTTACTCCCTACCTAACCCATTTATTACCCTTTATCCCTTCCTGTTAATGCCCCTTATCCCTTTTCTTTAATATCTTATCCTTCCGCAATTAATAACTTATCCCCTTGTTGTGTACGTGACCTTTTAATTTAATTAAATAACTTATTAATTTATTAAATTTAATACTCATGTTTTTAAATGTAATAGGTAGTTAAATTATTAATTAATTAATCACAATTATATCCTTTAATTAATTAATAACTCACTTAATTAATATCATTAAATCATCTTTGTTTAATTAATACCTTGTTAACACAATTAATCCCCTAATTAGTTTTACTTTATAATATCTTAAACATTTATCCAACTAGGGTCATTACACTTCCCTATAGGTTCTACCTCATCTCCATGCCAAATAAAACTCTAATAAAAGTAGTATAGACTCATATTCTCTTCAATAATTAAAAGAAGTATAGTTTCAATCTTAACTTCAATATCAACATTAATAAACAAATTTATTTTAGTTTCAATATTAATAAAAACAAAATAAAAGTGTACTGATATAATTTATTTTATCTAACAAATCTACCCTTACCCTTAAAACCCAAATCATTTAGCGGTCTTCCAACCACTTTTAAAAAAATAGAAAATTACAACTTAAAAAACGAATAAACTTAAAAATATATTTACTCATTTTATCCTTCCCCACCTTGTAAACCAACTCGGTTCAAATAATTTATTCTACTCATTTTATCCTTCCCCACCTTGTAAACCAACTCAGCTCAAATAAACTAAGTTCAAGTAATCTATTCAACTCTCATTTGATGAAATGCCAAATCAATTCAAAGCTTCTAGCGATTAAAACCCTATGGGTGCACAATCACATTTTTCTCAAATCAATTCAAAGCTTCTAGCTATTAAAACCCTATAGGGACACAATCACATTTTGATAACTAAAAGGAAAATTTATATTCTTTATGAACATTGAGGGATTTAATACATAACTAGAGATCTATCATATACAAAGGATTCCTCCCTCAATTACACAAGCATTAAAACTTCACCCACCACCAAGAGTGTCCATCTCTTATTCTTACCTCTAACAAATGTAGGTTTAATGCCGATAGAAGGCCTAGCGATCTTCCATCGATGTGATCTCGAAAGCTAAATAAATCCTAGCTATAAATATATTGGATTGTAGCATGTACACTGAAAGATGATATAATTTTTGTTTTTTAATTTATTAGTCTCTTCCATGCATGGAAATAGTGACCGCCTCTCATAGTGAATTATTATAAGTCTTATGCCATTACAGTTATTATATGATGTTTTACTTAAAAATAATTATTAATTTAATTTTTTTTTAAATAATTAAACATTTTTGAATTTTTGAAATTATATAATATTTTTTTGGCTATAGAACTTGATTTGACAAATTAACTCTAGTTGGAGATGATAATTATGAACACACATTCATCCATGTACTCATGAACATACTAATTGATTAATAGTACACACAATAATTGTTTTATAAAACCAAATGTTTTCATAGTTAGATTTCACTATACGGTGGTCCATTCATCTTTTAATGGTCCATCTTTCCAATTTTGCACCATACTATTGAACATTAAACATAGTACCAAAATCCCTTATGTTATCTAAATGGGTGCGTATGGAACTCACTTCTGGCAATAGAGAAGAGCCCGTGAAACTCACATCTAATAGAAAGAGAAAAAACTTCATATTGGTCTAAAATTGAAAGAGACTTAACATTATGGTGACTCAGAAATGGACATTGTTGAAAGTCATTATTTTAGGCGACAGTGCCTAAATGTATTTAGTTAATTAATATTTTATTAGTGTTTAGTTAATTAATGCCTTATTAGTCCGTGCCTTCATCAAGGTACTATAGCGATGGGTTGATTATTGAGTCTTTATTAGTTTTGATTTTTTATTTTTGATCATTTTTATTTTTTTTATTTTTGATCATTTTGATTTTTTATTTTTAATCTTTTTTTTAAAGGAAAGGGCCCAGATAATTATTCCAGGCACATTCTATAGTTGAATTAAAAACTAATGCAATCTGATTGAATTATAAACTAATGCAATCTGATAACAATGTATATATTTTTTTACTTTCTTTCAATCTCTATGTTGACTTTGTGTGGCTTTTTGTTTTATCTTGTAAACGAATTGGACAATATAATATGATGTACAATTTCTTTAGATGTTGACTTTGTGTGGCTTTTTATTATTATTTTATCTTGTAAACGAATTGGGCAATATAATATGATGTACCATTTCATTAGTGGAAAGTTAGGTTACATATTTTAAAAGATCATAACATTACCGAGTGCATTGATGTGCTAAAATCTTAAATCCTAAGATTACCAAGTGCATTGATGTGTTAAAATTTAGAATCTTGGTGTTAATTGTATTTATTTGCAATCTTGGTGTTTGTCATATCATGGCATTAATTTTTAATCATTCTGCAATTTGATTCAGTGTATATTTTGTTATGTTTAATGTACCAAAAACATTTAATAACAAGAATATTTAAATAAATAAATAATAATTATAAAAAATAGTAAATAAATATAATTATTTTAAAAATTAATATTATGTATTTTAACAATTTAAAAAATATGATTTATTCATGAAAATAAAGTTTTAAGATATAGCATAATTTTATATTCATTATGAATAAGAACAATAGCTTAAATTTTTTTTTAGGAGCAAGCGTTGTGAGGCTGTGCCTGTTGCAGAGAGGTGACCCGCTCAATTTAGGGTTTTCCCATGGAGGTGTCGGGCACACCCCAGGCTCCTCCCCCTCCCCCCCTCCGCCTTCGTTCGTCGATGCCTTCAATCTGCTCCTGGCTGGACTGTCGCAGAAGAAAAAGAGTGAAGCAACCAAGTTCATTAAGAAGCTTGAGGATATTCCTGAAATTTCCCTTCCTCCAAAGACTCCAATCCAAGTTTCCCTCTCCTTGGCTGAGCATGCCTTCGTTGGCCAGTTCACCGGACTCTGGCCTTCACCTAAGTCCACTGAGAACTGGGTCTTCAGGAACTGGGCGCCATTGATTAAGAGCAACGTCACCTCTTATTTCTTGGGAAGAGGGTTCTTCCTCTTTGAATTCTCCTCAAAAGACGATAAGGATCTGATTTTCCAGAATGGCCCCTACTTCATGGGCCCCCAGGGCCTTTATCTTAACAAATGGATGCCGGATTTTGACCCTGCAGTCGATGTTCCCACGACGGTTCCAGTGTGGGTTAGGCTCCCAAATCTTCCAGTTCACTATTGGAACTGGGACTCTTTGAAGCACATCGACAATGCCCTTGGGAAATTCATAGATCAGGCAAACAACAAGGATCAATACGACTATGCCAGAATCTGCGTAGAAGTAGATCTACAGGTGGGTCTCCCGAAAGCCATTAAAATCAATGTCGGTAGTTGGACTCACGTGCAGAAACTAGAGTATGAGCAGCTGCCCTTCAAATGTCGGAAATGCCATGTCTACGATCACTTCGCTAGAGGATGTCCGTCTAATGTTGAGTCAGAGAAAGGTAAGGAGGAGGGCTGGAACTAGGTCAAGCATTCCAAGACTTCCCACAAATCTCACAAGCCAGGGGGCCCAAATGTCAAAGGCCCCCAACAGGCCCCTGCTCAGCAACCCCCTCCCAGAACGGGGAAAGAAAACAAATTTGCTTTGTTAAGCTCGCAAATAGAGGAAACTCAGGAAGCCAAGATCCAAAAAATAGTCTCCCTTGCCAAAGGCACTCCCTCTTCTTCTCCCAAGGGGACAAGCGATGCAGAGAGTTCCAAAGGAAACACCGTAGAAGTTGAGGAGGAAGAGTAAGAATCAAAGGATTCAGAGGAAGAAGGGGAAATAGGAGAGTCCCAAGCCTCGGTAAGGAAATCCACAAGAGGCTGCAAGACAGATCGGGAAAAAAGAGAGCAGGAAACGTACAAAGATAAGCTCCAGGGCAGCCAGCCAACCCTTGAGAAACTGTTAGCAACAAAACCGAAGATGGCGAGAAACCAGTCCCAAGGCTCCAAGGGAGCCCATCAGAAACATAAATGATGAAGGTCGTCTCCTGGAACTATAGAGGTATGGGTAGCAGACTCAAAGAAGAAGCTATCAAAAGTTTAATAAGGATAGAAGCTCCTGACATACTCCTCATCCAGGAGACCAAAATGGAGGACATTGTCTTCCTGCATGCAAGTAAGAAACTATGGAACAAATGTGAATCGAAAGCAATCTCATCCAGTGGGGCTTTCGGAGGGTTGGGCACTCTCTGGAACGCGAGCAAGTTCTCAGTTATTTCTGAGACCCCCAATACCCATTGGCTACTTTTAAAAATGCAACATTTAGTCACAAAAGAGATCTTCTGTCTCTTCAATGTGTATGTCCTAGTCAACGCTGGGGATAAAAGGCCTGCTGGACTCCATGAGAAATCAAGCAGATCTTGTGAATATGGAAAATATCTTCATTGCCGGAGACCTCAATCTCACTCTCCTTTCGACAGATAAGAGAGGAGGCAGTATTGTTCGAGATCCGGCAAGGGAATGGGCAGATGACCTAATGCAGGACTAGGATTTGCTGGACATCAAGCCAATCTATGGTAAGTACACTTGGTCTAATAAAAGAGTAGGTCCTGGTCATATCGCTGCTAGACTTGACAGATTCTTCATCCAAAGCTCTTTCCTCTTGCTTGGGTTAGAGGCTAGAGTACATATTCTCCCCAGCAACACCTTTGATCATAAACCCATCAAGCTTGATCTCTTGGCTCATCTTGAGCTTGGCCCTATTCCCTTCAGATTTAGCCCTCTCTAGGTCAAAGAGCCATATTTCATGCAAATAGTCAAGGATATTTGGATGTAGTCTGTCAAAGGCTCCCCCTTTTTTGTATGGGAGGAGAAACTTAGAAGAGTGAAAGTGGCTCTGAAAAGTTGGGCCAAATCTTTGCCCAACCCCGCCACTAAAAGGAAAAAAATCCAAAGCATTCTTGATAACCATCATCTCCAGGCTGAAGAAGATGATATTACAAAAGAGATGCTAGACAAAGAGGCCCATCTCCAACAAAATTTCCATAAGGTTTGTCTAGTTGAAGAAGATTATTGGAGACTAAAGTCTCGTAGTCTTTGGCTTAAAGCAAGGGATAGGAATTCCTCTTTTTTTCACAAGCAAGCTCAGGCCAGGAAATGCACTAACTTTGTTACTGAAATCAAGGAAGGTTCTATCATTCACAAGGACTTTGTAAGCATCAAAAGAGAAGCCTTCCTTCACTTCAAAAGCCTGTATAGCGAGGAAATGGAATTGGATTAGAACTCTGACATGTTGGACGTGGTTCCCCCCTCGATTTCAGTTGAGATGAATCATCTCCTAGAAGCTAAAGTCACCAAGAATGAAGTCAAGGATGCCCTCTTTGCTATGGACCCTGACAAAGCCCCTGGGCCGGAATGCTTCTCAGCCAGGTTTCTCCAAACCTATTGGCTGATTGTGGAAAAAGATCTCTTCAAAATGGTCCTAAAATCCCAAGCTTGCCAAAAAATCGGAGGTAGCACTAACTCCGCTTTCCTTGCCCTCATCCCCAAGGAGAAAGGAGCCAACTCCTTCAACAGATTTCACCCGATCTCGCTCTGCAACATTGGGTACAAACTGATTACCAAAGTAATCGCTAACAGATTGAAACACATCCTCCCCAAAATCATCCCGGAAAATCAAGGAGGCTTCATTCATGGTAGGCAAATTGTAGACAATTTCATATTAGTCCAAGAGGCGATCCATCCAAGTCTGCGTTGCAATAAAAAATGTATGGTTGTCAAACTTGATTTAGCAAATGCTTTTGATCGAGTTAGACATAGTTTCCTGCCGAATGTCTTGCATAAACTTGGATTTGGAGTGAACTTTATAAACTGGATTCGGGCGTGCATCTCAGAGCCCTGGATTGCCCCTTTAGTGAATGGCAGAGCTGTCGATTTCTTCAAAGCCATAAGAGGACTCAGCCAGGGGTGCCCCTTCTCACCTCTGCTCTTTGTCCTTCAAGCCTCTGTCCTCAGTTTTTATTTAGACAAGAAGCTTCTTGAACAGGAGATCACTGGGCTCTGCATAACAAGAGGAATTAAAAACATCAACCATGCCCTCTTTGCTGATGACACCCTGCTGCTGGGGGATGCTACTGTGCCTATGGATTCTAGATTTAAAAGAGTTCTGGATGAGTTTTGTAAGGATTTGGGCATCATACTAAACAATGGGAAATGCCACATTTATTGTTGGAACGCTTCACCCAACTTGCTTAACTCCATTTCTAGATGCTTTGGTTTCGCTGCCTCCTCTTCTTGGACTTCCTTCAAGTATCTGGGTCTTCCTGTTTTCCTCAAAAGAGCCTATAGCAGAGATTGGCTTCCTCAGTTGGAGAAATTCAAGAATAAGATTCAGGCCTGGGGGTTCTCCTGGCTCAACATTGCTGGCAAGACTGTTCTCATCAAATCTATGCTCAACAGTCTCCCCTTATTTCAATTCTCTTTCCTCCTTTCTCCCACTGGCATCCTCAGAAAGATGGAGGAGATCATTCACCAATTATTTTGGAAGGGTGGCAAATAGAACGAGAAAAATATTCCTCTATTTAATTGGGAATTGTAACACACCCACTACGGAATTCGAAAATTTTCGGCCTTTTCCATCTTTTCTTCGATGAACAAAATTCCCCTAATCCCTATGGGACCTGATATGGACCTTGCCATCCCTTATTCATACTCATATGATCGGTAGCTATGACCACAGGTCTTACCGGAGAGGTGCTCTTGGCTTTCATGATTCAGACAAATCGTGATGCATGTATTCCCTTGTTCATTTCGGGGTTTCATCCATCGGAATTTTGTGTCTAGTGAACACGAGGAAAATTGACCTTTGGAGATCCTGGGTACTGAAACGCCAAAATACCAAAACCATGTGTGCTAGTCCATTTCGGGACTTCGCCTATCGGGATTTCACGATATGTGAGGACAGGAGGATTTCGCATTCGGGTCTCCCGGAAGCCAAAACTCCAAAACATCATAACCTGTTCGCGCTCCATCATTTTGGGATGTCGCAAGTCGGGATTTCAGGAGTCATGAGGACAAAAGACTTGCCTCCAGATATCCCGGGTGCCAAAGCACCGAAACATTAAATTCTAGTCATGCTATACTCATTTTCGGGTTTCATACTTCGGGATTTCACGATATGCGAGGATCATGAGGTCTCGCACCTGGGTTTCTTGGGAGACGAAACTCTGAAACACCAAACTCTGAAATACACTATACTATTTCAGGATTTCGCAAGTCGGGATTTCAGGACTAGCGAGTACAAGGGAATACACCCTTGAGTATTCTGATTTTCGAAATGCCGAAATATCGTAACATGTCCGCGTATCGTCCTTTCGGAATTACATCCATTGGGATTTCGGGACTGGCGAGTACAAGGAAACTCGCACTTAGGTAACCCGGGTGCCGAAACACCGAAATGTCCTAACCCCTCCACACGCTGTCATTTCGAGTTTTCGTGAATTAGGGTTTCAGGACTTGCAAATACAAGGGAGCTCGCCCTTAGGATATTTCGAATGCTGAAACACCGAAAAATCAGGATTTAGCCATACACTGTTATTTTGGGATTTCGCATATCAGGATTTCAGGAGTTGTGAGGACAAGGGTTCTTACCCTTTAATCTCCTGGGTGCCGAAAAGATGAAATGCTTACCGACTGCCACGTGTATTCTA
>JASDQU010215315.1:6608-18320 GCA_032191745.1 Picea mariana
AATGAATCTATTACTATTGTAAAGTTATGTATATAAGTCCTTTCATTTTGTTTTTATTAGTCATCTTTAGTTTTATTAGGTAAAAAATTTTGTTTACTTTCTCTATATTTGTTTTAGTATTCTTATTAATTATTACATTCTAACTTTTAAGGAAAATTAAAATATTATATCACCACAATGTTATTCTAATTTAGGTTTGTAGTCTTTAAAACTAATTTCTTGTTTAATAAACTTTTCTTTTAATTAAATCACTTTAGCACTAACATAGTTATATTAACTTTCCTTAGTTTTGTTTTAGATATTTTCTTATAAAATAAATACAAAATTATCATCAAGTTATAGTCTTTCTTGTATATTTTCTTTAGTTGTTTAATTTCTTTTAAGATTTATTTTTTCTATTTCAATTTTACAAACTCATACATAAAAGCATAAAAATCAAATAAAAAAACAAAATACAAAGCAAAGAGATTTCATGCTTGGACTTTAGGTTAGGGGAGATTTATCCTGGAGTTCAATGTGTTTTCCTGTTGGGGCTCTAAGACTAGGGTGACATCCCCATCTCTTCCCTCCTAGCCCCACGGGAGGTCGAGATGTTGATTTTGGGGACTCTCTAGTCCCTTGACGTCAACAAGAACCATGTCACCCTTCCAGGTGTGAACATGTCAAAGAGCATAATTTCCAAGCAAACGTTATGAAATGAAGGAGAATTCAATGCAACATATTCAAGTTCTTCAAGAATTAGAGTGACACATACCATGATACCCAAACTCATTACCTCATGGAGCAAGACTTACTTCTACTTCATGATCAGGCTAGTGGGATGGATACTGCTACTGCTGATAAATATGCACCACTAAATAAAAGAGGGGCCCTCTGGGGCCATGATCATGTCATCTGGCTCTCGACACTCCATGTCTAGGACCTGTGGGCCTCGAGACATGATCTCTTTAGTTATACCTAGGGTAGGGGATAATAGGTAATACACTTAGCAAGAAATATGAAAAGGGAAGAAGAATATGGAGCTTAAGAGGGTTTGACCTCCCCTTAGAAAATTGATTAAATACTAATATTTTGACCAAAATTATACTCCACCCATGCCTAGTCAGCATTTATGAGTCAACCATTCGAATGTTGCCATGTGTCATTATGTGGTTGGTCATTTATCCACCAACAATAATCTTCCATGTGTCATAAGGTGTATGATGCCACATGTCTCTTAGATATATATCTAGAAAAATTGGGACAAGAGAAATAATATTAAAATAATTTGAGGAATTCATGGGTTATGTGAGAATATGAATGTGAATGTGGAAATGACTAAGTATGGAATAATGTTACGTGAAATATGGTAAAATTAAAATAAAAGAAAATGAGAATATGAATGTGAACGTGGAAATGACTAAGTATGGAATATGTGGTATAGAGAGTAGAGTGTAAAAAAGAAAATGGTTAAGTATGGAGAGGAGAGTAAGAAAAAGAGAAAAGAGAAAAGCGAAAAATGGTTAAGTATGAGATGAGAAGTGAAAGGAATATGAGACTAAGTATGAGAGAAATGGCTTATCTAGAGAGTAATGACTCATCTAGTAATGAAAAAAATGGTTAAGTATAGAGAGTAGAGTAAGAAGAGTAGTGAGGAAGGAGAGTAGAGTGGAAGAGAGAAAAATGACTAAGTATGGAATGAGTGGAAGAGAGTAGAGTAGAAGAGAGTAAAAATGGTTAAGTATGGAATGCGAGTATGAGAGTAGAGTGGAAGAGAGTAGAGTGAAAGAGGGAAAAATGGTTAAGTATGGAAAGGAGAGTAAGAGAGAGGAGAGGAGAGGAAGGAATGGAAGGTAGAAAAATGGATAAGTATGAGAAGTGAAGGGGACACTAGAGTAATGAGAAAATGAAAAAATAACTAAGTATGGGATGAGAGTATGAAGAGAAGTGAAGGGATAAGAGAGGAAAATGGTTAAGTGTGGAGATGGATGGAGATGGAAGGTGAGAGAAATGACTAAGTGAGAAGATTACTTAGACAAAATTTCGAAAATGAAAAGGAAAGGTGCACCATACTTGGACAAATTCTTCTTGCCATTTTTCAAAGTTCTTTTTGTAATCTCTCTATTGGAATTATGAACAAAATTGTGAATGTCTTAGGCATACAGAGTCGGATTTTGATTCTGAAAAATGTGTTACGAAGTTGAGATTGAAGGCTACATAACAAACATATAATTGTTAAAAAAATTCTTCTTCTTATGTCAATTTATTTATTATACCAGGAGTGGAAAAATATAGATGACCAATTTTGGTCAACACACCTCTAACTCTCATTTGTATAAACTTCACCATTTACAATACAATATATATGATTATGTGGCATCCAAACCCCTAATCTGTTAACCTGGATTAGATTCCTTAATCAGAATTACATTACAATGGATCAAAAAACCATTGGCCAAAAACTGCCCAACAACTGCCTAAAAACTAACAAAAAATAGTCCCTTTTTTTCCGAGGCATCTATCCTCTCCTATGACGCCCTTGGTGTTCCCGAAGCAATGTATAGAGCATGGGGAAAATTGTGCAAAGAATATAACACATACCCAACTACAAGGGGACCCAAACCTCTTGGAAATCTTGAGAATCCTTTTCTTCATATAGTCTGTTGATTAAAGCAACTACATACATATACATATTTCTCAAGTTCACAAAATGATAAATACAATTATCTCAGGACTTCAACTTTTACCCTCAATCCTTCTCAATATTTTGCGATGATCTTGAGTTTTAACAAATTCATTTACCAAAGATGTTTCCATGTAAATCTCTAGTTCTTAAAACTTGTAATATTTTTCAAACTCATTGGATTGAAATGAGGCGACTCATCTCCCTTGGTCATTGATCATAATCCTATTTTCCAAGTCTGCATGATCAATAATCCAATTAATAACTTCTAAACATGGGAGAATAATTGTTCTTGTAGTCACATTATGCAATCAAGACCTTTTAATATTTAAATATATAAGCTCATCGATTCCTTTTGGAACTGTCTAGTTTATTGGTTTCTCGATCTCAGGATATTTTTCATATTTAAACATTCCAAACATTTCTCCCTAATTTGGAAAATTTTTCCAATCTCAAAGTGGATGTCATGTTTATATAAATGGGTATAATAGGCTCTCTTTACACTATTCTTATGGGTATTTCCTCCATAGGCAGTTTCTTTTTACTTTTCCGATTTTTTTTCACTTTGATGCCATTCAGTATTTGTACATCAACAATTTAGACAAGACATATTATTCGAATTAGTGTGAAAATAATGAAAACAAATTCAAATGGGTTTTGGGAATTTTTTATTATAAAAGATTATGAGCAAGTTTTTGGTGAACTCGAAAAGCAATGTTTAGGAAAAAGTGTTGATGATAACATTGGGGTCTTTTTGGCTCTACTAGAAGATAAATGGTGTGAATTCCTACATGTGCACCATGCCACTATAAGTCAAAGGGATGTGGGGATATTCATAAATAAATCTTTGAGGAAAGAAAATATTGAGCACATTTGAACATCCTAGCTTTTTTTGTGATTTCAAATATCACATGGGAATTTCAATAGAGGCTAGGATTTTAGAGGATTCATAGTAATATGCTTTGATGATTTGAAAGAATATGTATAAAAACAATAAAAACACACTTCAAAAGACTAGGTTAGATCATTCAGATTCCAATTGCAAGTTTAATTACAAAACGATAATGATAAAATTCGAGGTGAAATCAAAATCGAAAGTGAGAAGCATCACTGCAATAGCAATTGGAGACTTAGTTGAAAATGTGCGTTAAATGTTGATTATGAATCTATGTGAGCTCAATGTTGATTAATAAATATTTTGATCATTAAAATGAATTCTAACTCTAGTCAATTTGAAATTTAATAGTGCAATCACAAATAATTTGGTTGATTGTCGAACATGTGGAGGATTCATCCAACACTTACCATAATTGCAAATTCAATGCTCCTTGGGTCAATTTTGAAACTAGGAGTTGGTATGCTGAGAAGAGCATCTGAAACACTACTAGATGTATTTCATAAGTGTAGAACAAATGTGCTTTGGGACTTATTACTCGGGTGTTGGTGAAATGTTGCTTCTAGAGAAATTCAAAAAATGCATCTTGAATGAGTTTCCAAAGGGGGGTAGTGCATTGTCGGATGAACAATAAAACATCAATCCCAAAGATTTTTTGGAATGGTTTGGTAGACTATCAATGATTTTCAAAGACACTAATTCCAACAAGTTTTTGAAATAGCTCGGGATATTGCCCAAGGGATAATTTAAATTTAAATTTGATTGAGTTTTCACCCTCACCCTATATACTACTGGATGAAATAGAAAAATGACTTTTCCTTTTTATTAAAAAGTGTCAAATCAACTTGAAACTTTGAATAAGAAAACTTCAAATTCACTTATAAGCTTATTGAGAGGGTGAAAACCGATCGAGGACTTTGATATACAATTGGAATGCAAAAACACTTCTAAGTAAGATCTCTTATGTTTTCAAGACCTTTCAATCATTGAAATGCAAAGTAAACTTGATTAGTATAAATCCCAAAGAATCCACAAAAATGATGAATTCAAATTCAAAACTCATTCTTTTCAACAAAGAAGTGCATTTAAAATAAAATACAAAACAAGTGAAAAGAAAACAAGGGATCCTCAAGTTATACTAATATTTGGGTTTGTTGAGACCTCAACATTCATATGACCACTGTACACAAAACAATTTATAAAATACGATGCAAGATGCATATCTTATGCAACAATGAAGACATACTTTTGCATGTTTGCATGCCAACTTGATGGATTAACATAGAAACAAGAACATTATTGAACTAAGATAGCAATTCCGGTGTTTCAAAATTGATTTCAAAACCTAAAAATAAACCATTATTATTTATCTATCGAAATGAAAACCATATTTTACATGTTTGTAGGTCAAATTTATGGCTTAACACAACAATAAGAGCATTATTGGACTAAGATAGCAATGATGGTATTTAAAAATTGATTTCAAACTTGAAAGTAAACCATTATTATTTGTCTATACAAATGAAAGCTTTGTTTTGCATGTTTGCAAGTCAAATTTATGAATTAACATAACAATAAGACTATTCCAGGACTAAGATAACAATGATGTATTTTAAAATTTATTTCAAAAATTGCAAATAAACCATTATTACTTATCTATACCAAATGTTTGGATATTTGAAGTTTGGATATTTGAAGTGAATGCATTTTCATTATATAATATTCCAGGACTAAGATAACAATGATGTATTTTAAAATTTATTTCAAAAACTGCAAATAAACCATATTACTTATCTATATCAAATGTTTGGATATTTGAAGTGAATGCATTTTCATTATATAATATTATTTTTGAGAAAATGTGTCTTCATTAAAGAGAATATTGAAAACTTTTATATAGAAAGTAAATATATATTACTGTTATGAAGAATGCATAACAATTTTCATATTGTTTCACTTCTTGTTTTTGTTTATGTGTACACTTGCCTTGTCTTGATTTAGTTTAAAACAACCTTATACTTGTTTCACTTCTTGTTTTTGTTTATGTGTACACTTGCCTTGTCTTGATTTAGTTTAAAACAACTTCATACTTGGAAATTATGTTGATTTGTCTTTCAAATAATTATCATATGATATGTTTAGTAATGTAAGGAACAATGTTTTCAATAAATGATTTTTAAGAATACAATGTAAACTAATATTTTTTGTAATCTTTATGAGGGAATTCAAGGGATATGAATCGATGAAAGGACATTTTTGTTGGCATTTGGTATAATGAACATTTGTCTTTTGTATTGCTCCATAATATATTTGAGCCAAGATGCAATTGGTGCACATGGGTTGAAATGGTTTTGACATGCATTTGCAATTATGAATATGCCTTGTATTTGTTTAACATTATTGAATTTTAGTGTTATGTAGAATGTTTGCTATAATTAGCTATGTATGATGTAATGTATGTGTATTTTGTTGCTTAACTTGGATGTTGGGTCAAACAATCTTTTCAAATTTTACAGTTCTCTTTTTGTATTCAATGGAATGATAAGCTTCGATTGACAAATGAAAAATGTTATCTTCTTTTAGTTTCACTACATTTTTTTAACAACATGATTGGAGCTTTGTTCTTTGATTGAAGGGAACAAAGGTGAAATTTTTTAATATAATTGGAATTGTTATATTGCAAAACACAAATATTATGATTTTTATTACAAAATGATATTGAAGATACAAGATTTGGAGCACATGGAGGAATATGGCCTTATCATTGCTTTATTATTGTCAGAATTGTTTTCTGTGCATCCCATTTCCTTAATAGTTGTAATAATGGTGCCAATTGTTTCAATTGCATTGCTATTTGTACTTTTTGAAGGATCTTTTGTAGTTGTATTTGGTGTGAATTTATATTATTTGCAAATTGGAGATATGCTTGTATTGTACTTAACTGGTTTAGTAATAAGATGCAATCACAATCATTGAAATACAAGTTCTTTAGATTTTACAGATAAATTATGATTTTGGTCATGAAATCATGTTCGTGTGCCAACATTTGCTAGTTGCATAAAAACATAAAAAACATCTTCTCTTTGTACATTCTTCATATAGGCTAAAATCTATTAGTGGAAATAATAAATAGTTTGTAGCATCCATGTATAAATATTACATTTATGGTGAATTAATTGTACATAACTTTTTCATTTATTTACAAAATAATCCACAATAAGGCATACTTTAGTCTTATAATAAGGTAATCCAATAGTATTGACAATAAAATGAATTTATTTGTTTTCATGACAATTTAAAATATTTATTCTTTTCATATTGTTGATAATTAAGGTTGAAAACTTGGGCAATGTAAATCCTTAAACAACAATGGTTGAAAAACATTATGATAATAGAAAGTAAATTGAATTAAACGCTATAATACCATTTTAATATTAGGGACTAATAACACCATGATAATGTTGGAGATACTTCACACACACCTAGGATTTATTTTACCTAAGGTTTTCCCTATGTTTATTAGTCATTATTCAATATCCTATATTTTAGGGAGAATATTCTCTTTAGTTCACACTTCAGTTTGATCAATTGAGTGGAGTATAGATGCCACATTGAGATTATCACCATACAACATTGGGATCATCACCAACTAATGCGCATTGTACTTGGGATCATCACCAGACTAGCGCATTACTCATGATTCCATGATCTCCTCCTCACTTCACTATGTTTCAATTAGTTAACTGAAGACTAAGAGACTAGTTAACTCACACTAGGCGACAATTCACCCCTGTAATTTCCTAGGAGACTAGACTAGGTGGTAGTTTACTCTCGTAATTGTTGGTGTGTGTCCATATCACTCTAGACCACCACTAAGGTGCAGTGTATTCTCCCCCAATGCACATTAATTGAGTTATACAGAGTATATCATGTGTAAATTATCATTCATTCACTTGGTTAATGATAATTCTTCCATTCTTTCTCTCCTGCTTCTCTTTTCTCATATTTTCTCTAAAAATGTGTATGTCAATTCCTAGCTAGATATATTTTGTGCAGGTTCAACACATTCACACGGTATAAGAGATGACAAACTTCTAGGTAAAAGACACACCAAATTATTTTTGCAGGTACCGAAGATTGAAGACAATGAAAAAATGGAATTTCCAAAAGAATTCATTCTTACACTGTACAATTTATTTGCATGGAAGGAGAAGATGATAATGAATCTTCAAGGAAGAGAATTATACCGGTTAACCATGAACAAAGAGACATAACCAACATAAACCATAGAAAAATCCAAGTATCTAAATCAAATAGAAGCGTTTGGAACAATTTGCAGTCTCATTTATCCCAAACTCCTCTTTCACATATCCTCCTGTAAAATCCCCAATGAAGCCAGGATCACCATGGATGGGATTTTTGTAAAATAGGACGAGATGAGGGGATAGATGATTGAGGTGGAATTTCTCACATTGGATCCAAAAACCTTCGACAATCTCCAAGATTTCTTTACCAAATATAAGGATTTGTTGTCGCAACTCAAGGCTTGCGGGATCAATAAATCTAAGGAGGAGAAACAAATTGTTCTCACCATTCTGTCTAAACTTGGTCGAGAATACTCAGTGTTTGTATCCACATTTCATTTAGTTAGGTTTGCCTCTGGATCTACCTAGATGATGCCCTCTCTTGAGGCCTTTATCGAGTCTCTTACATAAGAGTAGAACAATCTCATCAATATGGGAAAAATCAAAGGCCCAAAGGCGCATGCACTTACTATGAAAGATGGTAGCGATCATCGATATCAGAAATATAAAGACAAAGAAAAAAGGAAAGAACATGCAAATATGAAGAAGGAAGGGTACTCAAAACCCTTCAACAATGCCTCCAGATCAAAAGGTGGAAAGGGAAGAAAAGGGGAGAAATGCACTTACCACCATAAAGGATTCCATACAGAATCCACATGTATGAAGAAAAAAATAGATCAAATGGCCCAAAAACTTCACCAAAACAATCTTGGATATGTCATCCCCGAGGGTGCCAAGAAGAAGAAGCCAGAAGATAAGAATCCCAAGAAAGACAATTCTAGTCATGCTTTGATTGCCATCAACTCCTCTCCCGATGATTGGATCGTAGATTCAAGTGCATCACACCACATGGCTGCCACAAAAGAAGTTTATTATTCATTGGATGCATGCAAAGATCCTTCTACTCTGATGGGGGACAACTCTCCAATCAAGGTCACCGACAAAGAAAGAATTGAACTCACAAACGAAAGCTTCGAGAATGTGCTATACGTTCCCAAAATTTCCATCAATCTTCTCTCCGTGTATCAAATGACTAACTCCGACACCGGAAAGAGAGTCATATTCACACCTGATGCAATGGATATCTATGACATGCAAACCAATTCCATGGTTGCTACTGGTTAGGTAAATCATCAATCTAGACTCTACACATTTTCTGTATTTATTGAACCAGATTCTACATTACTGCTTACCCATGCTGATGAAAGCAGTAGGATATGGCACGAAAGGTTTGGGAATTTAAATTTAAAATATATGCAGCATATTAGAAAGAAGGGAATGGTTGATGGTCTACTTGACATCCACTTCTCCAAAGGAATTTGTGAGGGATGTGTTCTTGGAAAACACCCTCAAGAGAAATTCGACAAAGGAAAGACTCAAAAGGCTTCCTTTCCTTTAGATCTAATCCATAGTGACCTCATGGTTGCTTTTCCGCATCCATCAATCAATAAATCAAGGTACGTGCTCATTTTTGTTGATGATTTCTCACACTTCACATGGATTTTCTTTCTCAGGCAAAAATCAGAGGTCTTTCAACACCTCAAAGATTTCAAAGACCTTGTTGAGACATAGTCAGAAAAGAAAATCAAAGTCCTCTGAACAGATAATGGGGGAGAGTATGTCAACCATGAGATACACAATATTTTTCATGAGGTAGGGATTCAATTGCAGCACACGGTTCCCTATACTCTGCAACAAAATGGAGTTATTGAGCGAAAAAATAGATCTCTAAAAGAGATGACATCTTGCATGTTACATGCAAAGTCACTTCCACATATATTATGGGATAAATCACTTAATTGTGCAACCTACATTCAAAACATATCTCCCCATAGATATATCAAGGATAAGACCCCTTATGAGGCTTGGAGCGGCCTCAAATCGGAAGTGACCCACTTTTTTATTTCCTGTTCACGTGCATGGGCCAGGATTCCCTCTGAGAAGAGGAAGGTACTTGATCCACAGAGCACATAGTGTATATTTGTTGGATACCCCAATGGTATGAAGGGATACAAAGTCATTGATCTTTCCTCAGACTGACTCATCATTGAGTGTAGTTTCCAATTTGAGGAAAGTGTCTCACATGTACCTCAAGAGCCACATGTAGACACTTATTTTCTTCCACCTATCAGAGATGATGAGCATGAACATGCCAACTCTTCTTTAGATTAGAGTTCTGATTCAGAGGATTCAAATGATCCAAATACAAAGTCAGTACTGTTAGATGCAGAGTCAGTGCATCCAGATGCAGATGCAGAGTTAGTGCATCCAGATGCAGAGCCAGAGTAGAGGCCCAAGTGGGCCAAGACTACTCTTTAGGATGCAGGGGATCTTGTTGGGGATCCAAATGATACTAGGAGGAATCGATATGATTTCGAGGATCCTCCTCTTGCACTCACTTCCACTGAACTGTTGCCACCCATGCATATTTTCTTGGTTCAATCTTTAGATTCACAATCTTATGGCGAGGTTGCTGGAAATCCCTTTTGGGAATCTACCATGCAAAGGAGTACAAATACCTCATTGAGAACCAGACTTGGGATCTGGTTCTCCTTCCTTCAGGAAGAAAACTTGTCAGGTACAGATGGGTCTATAGGACCAAGAGTGCAACGAATGGACATGTTAGCAGATACAAATCCAGGATAGCTACCAAAGGCTTTCAGCAGGTGCATGAAATTGACTATGATGAGACCTTCACTCCAGTAGCGAATATGGATTCCATATGTTTGGCACTTTCCATTGTGACAGCCAAGGGATGGGAAGTCCATAAGATGGAGGTGAAGAATGCGTTTCTTCACGACGATCTCTTTGAGGAGATTTATATGGAGTATCCCCAGGGATTTATGCATGATTAATATTTGGTTTGTCAACTGAAGAAGTCTCTTTATGGCCTCAAGCAGGCTTCGAGGGCATGGTATGTCAAGATGGAATCCTACCTACTATCACATAACTTTGTACATTGTAAGTCAGACTCGTATGTTTACATTCTTAGGATGGTTGATTCACTTCTACTCCTAGTTTCGTATGTTGATGATTTGTTGATCACCGGTTGCTCGACTTCAACGATCGCTGCAGTCAAGAGGATTCTGCATGACAGGTTCTTGATGGTGAACATGGGTCAGCTACACTTCTTCCTTGGACTCAATATCAGTCAGGATGCATCAAGCATCAAACTGTCTCAGGCCAAGTATGCACGAGATATCCTTGAGAGATTTCACATGACAAATTGCAATTTTTCCTTGACTCCTTTCCTATCAGGAGTCAGACTTTAGGATGGAAGGGACACTCTACTGGTTGACAACACACTGTAAAGACAAATAGTGGGGAGCTTGTTGTTTCTAACACGCTCCATACTAGACCTCTCCTATGCAGTTGGAACAATCTCAAGGTTCATGAAAGAGCCACATGAGCTACATTGGAAGGTTGCAAAGTGTATCCTTCGATACGTACATGGAACCATCACCTTTGGGATTCACTATGAAACATACTCTACATTGGACCTCATCAGATTCATTGATTCTTACTGGGCTGGAGATAGAATTGATTGCAAGTCCACATCTGGTTACTCACTCAGTCTTGGTTTTAAGCCTATTTATTGGTCAAGCAAGAAACAAGCTGTTATTTCTCTATCTTCAGCCAAGGCAGAGTACATAGGGGTATTTAACATAACCATTCATGCTATGTAGCTACAAAATTTTATCACTGAGTTGTGAATTCAGTTTCATCGACCGATTGTCATCTGGTGTGACAACCAGAGCACTCTGAAGTTTTGCAAAGATCCAATTCAGAGGCAATGGACAAAGCACATCGAGATCCACACACACTACATCCGAAACTTAGTACACAAGTGG
>JASDQU010215318.1:2722-14789 GCA_032191745.1 Picea mariana
CATTTGCAACTGAGTAAATATGCATATATGGTGGAAGATCTAAACAAAAAGAATTGGTACCGCTTTTCTCCAAAATAGTGAAGGGTCCATATTGGATGGACTTGAGTTTCTTGCCTTCACCCTTCAATCTCTCCTTGCTGATGTGAAGCCATACCCAGTCTCCAACCTAGAACCGATGATCAACCCTATGTTTTTCATGTCGAGCTTTATATTGTGCTTGACTTGTCTCCAACTATTCTATGACTGCTTGGTGTACCTATTGGATCCTCTGAATGAACTTGCGAGCCCTGTCTTCATTTCTTCTTCATTGGAATCAACAACTTTCCCATACATCAAGTCCAAAGGGACCTTAGGAAAATACTCAAAACATATCTCGAATGGCCAACACTGAGTGGAGGAATGTAAGGCTTGATTGTAAGCATGTTGCACATAGGTAATTTGTTCATCCCATAACTTGGGATGCTTTCTGCAGTAGCCTCGAAGAAAAAGTACCAATGTTCAGTTAACAACCTCTATCTGTCCGTCAGTCTGTGGATAGAAAGAAATGCTCCTCTTCAACTTGGTGTCCATCATTCTCCACAATTTTTCCAAAAATTTCCAAGGAATCGAGTATCTCGATCCGAGATAATGGATGTGGGTAACCCAAAGTGAACCCAAACATACTGAAATAAGAGATTAGCAGTTTGATCAACAATGATCTGCTTTTTACATGGCATCAAGATACACATCTTGTTGAACCTATCCACTACTACATACAAATAGTCATGACCCATTTTCAACCATGGTAAACCCCCTACAAAATCCATAGAGATACTCTCCCATGGATGGGATGGAACAAGAAGTGGTGAGTATAGCTCCAATTTTCTATTAGTGGGCTTACAAGTAGAACACATCACACACCCCTTTACATATTTAGTTACAATTGCTTTCATCTGAGGCCAGTAACAAAACCTCTACAGATGAGCCATAGTTTCTCCTACCCCAAAATGCCTAGACACAAGAGAAGTGTGAGCTTCTCGTATTACATGGACTCGTTCACTTGTAGGAATACAAAGCTTTCCAAGATGGTAGAGTAGCTTTCCATGTAGACAATAGTTCTCTACTACCTTGTTACTTGTAACCTTTTTGTATTTGATCACCAAAGGAAACCGATGAAGAAAACCCATCCACCTGTAATGTCGATATTGTTGCAGCTTGGTTTGTGCTTAGAGACACTGTAAGGGCTGATGATCTGTATGTATGATTGTTTCCTTCCCTAAAAAGTAGTGCTTCCATTTCTTTACACTTTGAACTAATGCATACAACTCTTTATCATATGTAGGATACTTAACAACAACTTGGTTACAAGTTTCAGAGTGGTAACATATATGTTTACGATATTGCATCAATACTGCACCGATGGCGTATCTGTTGGTATCTATCTCGATCTCAAAAGGTTGTTGAAGATTCGACAATGCTAATACTGGTGTGGTACTGATCTCTTCCTTCAAAGTGTTGAAGGATTTTTGTTGTTTTCCTCCCCACTGAAAAGTGTTCTTCACACTGGTTAAGGCATGCAAAGGAGCTTCAATAAAAGAGAAGTTTGAAATGAATCTCCTCCAGTACTGGACTGCACCTAAGAAGCTTTGTACTTCGGTTACACTTTTGGGCTCAGGCCAATTTACAATTACATCAATCTTGAAAGGATCAATTTTCAATTGTCCTCCTCCTACAATATGACCTAAGTACACAAGTGCAGTTTTTCCAAATTCACATTTGGACAATTTTACTTCCAACCTTTCCCTTTGCAAAGTATCTAATACTTGCTTCACATGTTCATCCCAAGTCCCACTAAATAGAAGAATGTTTTCTAAATATACAATTACAAAATCATCTAGAAATGGCCTGAATACATCATTCATCACACGCATGAAGGTTGTCAGAGCATTACAAAGCCCAAACGACATAATTAACCACTCAAACAATCCGTGTTTGGTTTTAAAGGAAGTTTTCCATGCATCTTGTTCTGCAACCCTGATCTAATGCTATCCACTATGCAAATCCAACTTAGTGAAATAAACAACATTCTTTAATTGATCAAGTAAATCATTGTTATGGCAAGATTTGTCTCACCATTGCTATCTTGCACAGAGGGCCTTTTTCCATTTCCCTATGTAGACTTATCATCCCTTTTTGATGAATCCATAGCCAAACATACACATTTTTCCACATATACGCACCCTATCTGCTATACAACATGTGTATATGGAGGTTGCTCCACTACAACCCGTGTACATAGGGATTTGTGCCAGAAAATACAAAAATGGAGTCGGGTTTCCATGTCACAACAGGAGATCTCTAATCATTGGCTTTCCACATACTAAAAACATTCCGACTCAACCCTTCAGTTGCATTTTGAAGACTATAAAAGCATAATTCTGAACTATGGAAAGGAGGAGAAAGCATTCAACTTTGAGAGCAAAGTTACTCTGGAGAAATTACTTCATATTGAGTCTACATCCCTTTGTCCCTCAAGTCTGAACATAGTGTTCAGCCCTCGAGCTCTTTCCATATTGTTGAGATAACCTCATTGTCTCTTTCCTATGAGCTTGCCTTTGGTGGAGGATTGAAGTGGTGGAGGCCCAGTTGGAAGGAACTTGGTTTCTTGGTTTTAAACCATGCCGACACGGAAGTCTGTAATGTTGCCACTTCTGCTGATCAATTATTAATATAAATACTCCTTTCCTGTCCTATTGGTATCGTGCAAATATATTCATGACCACAGACACTTATTTGGTATATTTTCCACATGGATCTGCATTGTATTATTGGCAGCCATGTATGCAAAGTCAGTACAAAATGTAATGAGCAATCAAGTTCGTTCAGCTAGTTCTCTACCACTCCGCTCCTGGGTTATTTATAATGTATTTCGGCCATCGCAGATACTCCTCTAATCTCACACATTAGGGGGCATTTGTTATAGCAAGATATGCCTCACCATTGCTATCTTGCACAGAGGGCCTTTTTCCATTTCCCTATGCAGACTTATCATCCCTTTTTTATGAATCTAGAGCCAAAAATACACATTTTTCCACATATACGCGCCCTATCTGCTATACAACATGCGTATACACAGAATGCTCCACTACAGCCCATGTACATCAGGATTTGTGCTAGAAAATACAAAAATGGAGTCAGGTTTCCATGTCACGACAGGAGATCTCTGATCCTTGGCCTTCCACATACTGGAAATGTTCTGACTCGTCCTTTCAGTTTCATTTTGAAGACTATAAAAGCACAATTCCGAACTATGGAAAGGAGGAGAAAGCATTCAACTTTGAGAGCAAAGTTACTCTGAAGAAATTACTTCATATTGAGTCTGCATCCCTTTGTCCCTCAACTTTGAACATAGTGNTTTCCCTATTGTTGAGAGAACCTCATTGTCTCTTTCCTATGATCTTTCCTTTGGTGGAGGATTGAAGTGGTGGAGTCCCAGTTGGAAAGAACTTGGTTTCTTGGTTTCGAACCGCGCTGACATAGAAGTCTGTAATGTTGTCACTTCTGCTAATCAATTATTAATAGAAATACTCCTTTCCCATCCTATTGGTATCGTGCAAATATATGATTATTATCCATGGGCATTTTTTTAATGTTTATTAATGGATTATGTTATCTAATGTGATAACCCCTTTGTATTATCACTATGTACTTGCTCTGCTTGTTTGTTGAGAACTTGTTGCAGGTATAAATCTTTGGTTCAAAGTGCTCAATGGTGGAACATCATCAAACGTTGGATCGAGGTAGGCCTCTTTCTTATATTGCACATTAGTTTATATAGAATACAATGGAATTGAGTTGATTTCTGCAATCATACATGTCTATTGTGGTTTACCCTTGGCCATAAAGAGTTTTTCCCTCATAACAATCATCTATACGAGGAAGAGGGTATCGATTTTTCACCGTGATTTTGTTTAAGTCTCGATAATCGACACACATTTTCCATGTGTCATCCTTCTTTGGCACCATCACGATCAGAGAACCACAAGGAGATGAACTGGACATGATGACCCCTTGATCCAATAAGCTTTGTACTTTCTTTTTGATCTTTGTTATCTCTACAACTGACATCCTTTACATGCCCACATTAGGAAGAGGAGAATCATGCTGAAGCTATATTTCATGTTGGATTTCCCTCTTAGGAGGTAATCCATTTGGTTCTTGGAAAATATCATCATACTTAGAAACAATATCAATTGATTATTTCTTATGAGAATGATCACATCCTTGGAAGGCATCGGATGTTTCAATATCCTTTTCCCTTACGACCATGAGTACATATCTCTTATTAGTGTTTATGATTCTCTTCATTTGTCTTGCACTAACAAGTGTGGTGTTTACCCTCATGTTGTGGGATCTAACAATATAGTCCACTCCCCCTTTAGTAAGGTGATATTTGTTCTGATGACAAAATAAGACTGCTTTCCTATCATAAAGATAAGGACTCCCTAGCACTATGCCACATATATCAAGTGATACAACATCCAAATCCAATTCATCAATCAACTTTGAAGCAATAACAAATCTGACCCTACACTGCTTGGTGACATTAAGTTTTGCTTTATCACATACCCAACCAAGAGGATAAGGCTTTGGATGTGGTTTAGTTTCAAGACCCATATTTTTGACAAGTGCTTCAGATATCAAGTTTACTTGGGAACCCAGATCAAATAATGTATCTATCTTAGTGTTATTAGATACAACTCTTATGTGAAACAATTCATTCCTCTTTCTTTTATCATCGTGAGATTCATTATTGGAATTTGAACTAGCATAAAGGGAATATTTAACTTGTACTCCAACCGATGTGATATTTTCTTCGTCTCTTGAATCGGAACCAAGATCTTGTTGCACTGTAGCAATGGTCTTTGTCTTCCCTTTTCCACTGAACTATTTTGGTCTTTTCTTTGGATGTAATTTCCAATAGTGTCCATCATCATGACCATTCTTCTTGCAATGAGTGCAAAATGGATTTCCTTCTTCCCTCTTTACAGTGGTGGTCTTCTTGTCCTTCCTTTTAAACTTTTTAAACTGCTTATGTGGGAGATTGGAAGGTTTGTTTGTGGGATCTTCTTGAACATGTTTTCCCGTGTTCTCAAGGTGAGTGGCTTGCACACAAACTTCGCCAAGACCGGTGGCGTTAAAAAATAGTAAAGTATGACGAATATAAATGTGAAGTTTGCCAATATACTTCATTAAAGTTTCATAAGAATCTAAAGGAATGTTCAATGCAAGATATTTCTTCCTAAATTCTTCCATGAAACTTTGTACAATTTGACCTTTACTTTGTCTTAAATTTTCTCATTCCATCATTGATTTATGTAAATAACCCAATGGATAAAATTGCTTCCTTATTGCTGATTTAAATTCTGACCATGAGGAAAGAATATTACCACACTTACTTATGTCCTTAAGTTTTCTCTCCCACCATACGAGAGTGGTGCCTTCCAACCGAAGAGAGGCCAATTGCACTTTAACTTCCTCTTCATCAATCTGTTGAACATGACAATATACTCCAACTTGTTGGATCCAATTATCTAGCTTTTCAGGATTAACATCTCCATTCAACATAGGTAAAGAAAATTTTACATCAAGCTTTAATAATGGTTTCTTAAAAGAAGCTTTATGGCTAGAAGGATGAGAATGCTCAGAGGAATAAGAGCTAGAACTTTATGGTGAAGATGGAGGCTCAGGAGGGTCTCCTCCAACCCCTCGATTCACTAAAGCATTATCATTTGCTTGTGCTTCATTTTTCTTCCCTTTATTCTTCATCCTCTTCTCATAGTCTCCATACATTCGCTCGACCATTTCTGACATGCGATAAAAGACCATATGGAATTTTTTCTCATGTTCATCACGCTTGTCCTCTTCGATCATTTTCTTCCTTCGGGATGCACGGCCAAAATTCAGGATTGAAAGTCTTGAGAGTTCCTTCACCCTGCTTGTGCTTGGACCTAGTAAGCATTCACACTCAACAATTCAAGTCAAATATGACTGCTCTGATACCAACATGATCTGGGATCTTTTCATTGATGTGACTTATTAAAAAATTGTATTAAATGAGCATAAAATGAAGTGCACCATAAAGAAGGAATAACTGAATAATGAAGGGACATATGCATCAAATATGAACACAAAAAACTTGATAATGGAGTTCGTCCCTAGTGGACTAAATCTACAGGTCCTTCTCTCAAATGGATAGGCCTTTTTATTAACTCAATAAAAGAATTTGGCAAAATACATAAGTATACCTCATTATGGAGTTAATTTACAGAAACTTTGCTCGAATTAGAAAACAGACAATATCACTGAATTTGTGGCATTAAATTACCCAAAAATTACTATCTCCATGCCTCGATCTAAGTCTGGCACTTTCAGGCCCTTAAGAAAATCCGTCTCGATTTTTGTGCCTACACCTACAATAATTCATGGGGAAATTTTCTCATTTTTTGTGCCATGTCCGTACATTTTCTCTCCCTGGTCTGCCCCCCATGCACTGGTGAATTCCAAAACTTAAATAAATTTGTGTGCGGATTGTACCAAGTCACATCCCAACCAAATTGGTTGGGTGGATGTGGAAAAGGCGGAGTGGATAGGGGAGATCCCAGGATCGAACCCATGGACTCCTATTTTGGTGTATTGTTGCACTGTTGTGTATATATGGTGGAGTTTGTTTGGCGTTTGGCTAATTCTAGTGGAGCCTTTGGCGTATATGGTTTCCATTCGACCAAATTTGGTGGAGTCTTCTACCAACTTGGCAGATTGGGGGTTGGCGCCATCCAACCTTGCCAACTTTTGGATTTTTCAGTTGTTGGGCATCCATGTGCATTTGCACGCTGCCATGTGGTGACCTTTCATTGGCCCACTCCACCACATTGCACGAACATCCACATCACCTCTGCCACGTTATCCTACCAGGTGGTTGTACGGTCTTCCACGTTGTTGTACGGACTACCATGTGGCACCTTCCCATTGGTCCACAGATTGACCGAAAAAGTCAAAAAATGAGTGACACATGGCAACCTCTGGTTCTGCCACATCATCATATTGATGTCATGTTGACATCATCATGACACATGTCACCCTCTGCATGTGCCACGTACTCTGTATGAATGCTAACATCATTTGTACTGATGCTGACATTAGCAGTATGGATGATGACTCATCCCTCCTGACTGGGCTAAGTTGACAAAAACTTTGACCATGAATATCTTTCGATCTGTAACCTTTTTTGATGAATCATTTACGTCGTTGGAAATCTTGCAATGCGCTCTTCGCGATGATGCCAATTTCATTGAGTTTTAAGGAATTTGAATTTTTTTCTCTTTCTCTATCTGCTAAGGCCATTCTGAGCTTCCTGAGGTGCTTCTGTGAATTCTGAGTTATCCTTAGTCTTCTCTGGATCCTTTTTGGATCATCTATTTTGGGAACAATCTCGATTGTACTTTGTAACCCAGTTTTCTAAATATAAAGTATTTGAGATTGATCTATCATTATCTTTGTTTGAGCTACCCACGTATCACTCTGTCAAAGTTCTCTTATGCATGCAGATCATTTTCTTTTATTTTTTATGTGATCATAAATCTTTAGCCCAACTATGATGGATGTGAGGAAATTTTCTTTCTTTATTTTAAATGTGTGAATTTGTGTGGCTCTTGGTCCATTCTCGAGAACATTCTTTAAAGAAAATAAAAAACACTTTTCGTTATTGCATCTTTATCTTTTCTTTGATTACCACGACAAACTTCTCTAAAAGTCCCACATTCTGAAGACCTAGAGTCCTGCAAAATTCATAGCAGAGGAGTACCACCTCTATAAAAATGCAAGGGGATTTATATCCTCGTGAGGTTGTTGTTTCGGTCCTAACGGATTCAAACGTCAACAAAGGCCTATCATCCAAAGGAAACCTATAGTAAAGAAGAGTAAATATGATAACAAAATCTTGAAGAGATTCATCTTCATTCTTCCTAAGCTCTAGAATTTCTTCACACAATTTATTATAATCATAATTCTCAAAAGCATGCAAAAATTCACGCATAAATTGTTTCCATGTGTGAATGGAGGTGTCTGAAAAAGTCTGGCACCAACTCTTGACGCAGATTGAAAAAGTGAGGGTGAACAACCTGCAAATGACATTTCCATCAATAATATTGAGATAACTACAAAATTTCCAGAAATGTAAAGCATGTCAAGATGCAGAGGTTTCACCCTCGCCGTCAAATTGAAGTTGCAACGAGAAATGTAAAATCTTTCTAGGAGGTTTGGGAGGTACAATACCAGAAAAACACCTCCATAAAGGGATATGGGATGGAGTCATTAGTAAAGTAAAATAAAAATTGATACAAATGACTCCACATGCTCAACTTGTCATCTGGCCCTCCTTCTAGCGCCATTTTTGTTAACGGGTCTAAATGGCCTGCCAAGCAGGCAAGGGAGAAAGCTCAATGGTAGGTCCCAATTAGACCTACTCTCCTTTGGGGTGGCATTTTTGACGAGTATATGGGCCTTGTTGCCTCTCAAAATAAAAATAAGAAAAAGGGGAAAGACAACGGATCGCCCCCCAAATAGTTCTAATTAATCCTAAGACTAATCTAACTAAAAGGAAACTAATCTAATCCTAACCACTTCTAACCTATCCCGAGAGAAAAACTAAAAGAGTGAGTACAACGAGAGATAATATCATTAGAATCAGAAATAATCCATGTATGTTAATGATATGTGATAGAAACAATGTTGCAAATACATAGACAATTAGTTGTACAATGCATCTGTAGCATTATTTATGTACTCATAAGGAAACATGTGATATCTTGAGCACATAACAGAGTGAAGAAATAGTTCATACAACAAAATTCTATACTACTCAAGAAGAAGATAAATGCACAAAGAATAGTCTCATATACATTCACCAAAGCCACAAATTCCTGAAATTCCTCTTTCTCTTTATTAACTTGGAAGTAATGTTATTTTCTTTCATTACAATGGGAAAAAGTCCCCTATTACATTTAGTGAGCTCTCTTTTATAAAACAAGAGAGACCATTCAGCTCTCATGGTTGTTCATTTTGTTTTACCCCAATTTCTTTGTGCATTTTCAAAACTTTAGATGTGGGAGTTACAAATGTAAGATGAAGAGACCCCTGGGTGGTTACACTTTCCCTGTTGCAACTCATAAATTACATTTATTTGTAAACATTTGTGCCTCTTCTTGTTGGGGTCGTCTTTTAAATTTCTTGAGTTGTTCAAGTCATTTCTAGCTTTGGCCTGCTAAATAAGATCATTTTTGCTTCCCCTCTTCTGTCTCATATTTCCATCTAACCCTCTTGGGCCTGATTTTTTTTTCTCATAGCTTGCTATATAACTATTGGAAGTATGTGTGGCTCGTTCTTCAGCTAAATTCAGGTTCCTTTTGTGTTTTTCATTTTCACACGATTTCCATGCAGTATATGCCAATTTTTTCAATCCTATCATGTTCTTATATCTTTCATATTTCCATTGAGACATCTTGGGCCTGACTTCATTTTTCCTAGCCTCGGTTATGGCTTCCTGAAGTCTGCACAATCATCTTTTACCCTGAATCCATGATCTATTGTTTTCTATATTTTATAATGTATTTTGTCACCTATATGGCCTAGAGACCTCTTCCAATGCATTCCTCTATCCAATACCTTTCCAACGAGGTATCATGGACCTAATTCAGACACATGTAGCCCAAGTTATGTTCATTTGAAGAATGTCGCTCAACTATCGTCGATTAAGCTTGTGGGTGAATCTGGACCGTTGATCGTCAATCTCCAAAAAAGAAATCTCACATGCGTAAGAGACTTCGACAATTATCAATTTAAATAGTTTATCCCCTATGGATAGTTTGAATAAGAATCTGGGCAAGCATAGGACCTGTGGTTTGCTGCATAATTTTAGCTAATTTTCTCTTTTTTTAAATTAGAAAAATAATAAAAAAATAAAATAAAATAAAAATAGAAAATAGAAAAATTATATACATTATTTATAATGATTAAAATTAAAAGAAATAATTATCCCTCATCAAAGAAAATCAAAATTAAACTAAACTAATTACCCCAATTAATGTAAAAAAAAAATTACTAAAATTAAAACTAATAATATAATAATAATTACCCTTCCCCCCTCTAGATTTGAACCTGTGACATCTGAGTAAGAAACCCACAAAATTAACCATTAGGCCCATTCAGGTTGATTATTCATCTTACATGCGAGAAACTGATAATCCAAGAAAAAATAAAAATAAAAATAATAAAAAACAAAATCAAATAAATAAAACAAACAAATAAATAAATATAAACAAGAAATAAAAAAAATTAATTAAAAAAATAAAAAAAATAAAAAATGAGATAAAATAAATATAAAACAAAATAAAATGAATAAATAAATAAAAATAAAACAAAATACAAAAAATAAAAATAATATAATGTTTCCCCCCAGTTCCCCGGGGGCTTCATCGTCGGGATTTTGGTGTATGCACCTCATCCCTCACTTTACTTCACATCATCAACGACTTCACTCACCTCCACATCACCGATGACAATGAGCTCTCACTCCATTCCACACTTCAAAATCACAACGATGTCCTTCAAACATATAATATAATAATGCACGACCCTTTAAAAAAATATTAAATAATACTTAAAAGGGGTGCACGCTCTTCAAGGGTAAACATTAAAATAAAATTTTAAAGGCAAGGTCATCAAGGTTCAATGTGTATGGTCGTCGGGGGAATTGGCAAGAGAGGAAGTAAGCCTTAGTAAAATCCTGACAATGACGTTGATACTCCTTGTTAGATCACACTTCCGACGAGTAGAAATAAAACACTAGGCCAAGCCCCCTATTGCTTGTGCATGCTCTTCAACAAATAGTATTATAATAATACATATATCGTCGACAAGATTTTGGTAAAGTGAGTGTGGTGGTTCTCGTGAGTTCTGATGACGACGAGCTCCACTCAAACCTATTCCCGTGAAATAAAAATAAATAAAACTATGCATCCTCGTCCATATTTATATTAATTAAAGTCTTTACAATAAAAATGATCACCAATCATATTATAATATATTTTTGCTAAGAATTTCAAGGCATTTGGGAATAACAAAAAATTTAATAGGATAATATAGTTCCCATGCCATTCGAGAAGGGAGGAAGAAATTCCTAGAAAATAGGAAATCCTTCCTAGAATTAAGGATTCATGGCTTAATCGTTGATTTATCATGGAAATATCATTAATCCCATGTGAGGGGCAATAGGGATGTGCATGGTTTAGTACGTTAGGTTTCTGGTGGGTAAAGGGAAAAAATAAAAAAGGTAAAAAATGTATATACAAGTTAGGGTTTAGAAGAAAAAAATAGAATTAAAAAATGAATATATATATATATATATATATATATGGAAAACAAATTGGATATAAAACCCATCAAAGAGGATATGAATAAGCTAATCGAATTTGACCATGAGTGTAACAAAAGATCCTTGAACCTCATAATTTTTGGTATAAAAGAACAACAAGAGGAGAATACACTAGCAATAGTAAAAGAAGAATTAAAAAATAAATTGCAAATTGATACAACTTACCTCATAGAAGCAAAGAGGCTAGGGAAAATAATTGATCACAAAGATAGGTTGATTTGTGTCAAAGTAAGTTGTAATGACCATAAATATAGCATACTTAGTAAATCTCCGAGCTTAAAAGGGTCAGGAATATTTATAAATGAAGATCTCATTGTCGAAGACCAAGTTGAATTAAGGAAGGAAGTTCAAAAGGTAAAAGAAGCCAGGAAAGAAGGAAAATGGGAAATAATTAGAAATCAAAAAGCTATTGTCCGAGATAGAGACCAGAAGGATAATAATAAATAGGAATTTGGGACACTCGGGATCCTTTTTTGGAATTGTCGTGGCTTTCCATGGCGCAAAGGTGCTATGATAAGTTGGATCCTGAGTGATATTGATATTATCTGTCTAGCTGAAACTTGGGAGCATGAGGAGTCTAAGGTCCCTAACATGGAA
>JASDQU010215319.1:2634-18320 GCA_032191745.1 Picea mariana
ACAAAAACTGCATTTGTTAGGATTCAAGCGAATCTGATAGTAGAAACATCGTTCAAATATTAGTCGAAGGTGTGTGGGATGATCAGATCTCTTACGAGAGCGTGATGCTAGATCATTAAGAAAAACCTTGACTATATATCTAAGGTATTGGAAAGAAAAAGACGTGGTCCACTGAAAAGTGGCTCCAACATTCTTCAGGCCAAAGGCATCTTACGATAAGAGAATGTGCCCTAAGGACAAATAAAATTTGTTTTATGTTGTTCTTCAGGTTTGATTTGAATCTGGTTATATCTCGAAAAGCCATCCATGAATGAAAATACCTCATAGCCTGCACATTCATCGACAATCTGATCAATGAATGAGGTGGGAAAATTATCTTTTGGATAGGCCTTGTTCAAGTCATGGAAGTCCATGCACACGTGAATCGTACCCTATTTTTTGTTAACCAGAAAGGGATTTGAAACCCATTTCGTCCATTGTACGGGGTAGATAAAACCGACTTTAAGAAATTTCTCTACTTCAACCTTAATCACTGCCGATTTCTAAGCATTCACTGGAAAAAGCTTCTATTGGACCAACTTGGTGTCAAGATAAGTCGTTATCTCATGTTCGACAATTATCTGGTTTATGCCTGGAATTTCCTCGTAAGACCAAGAGAAAACATTGTGAAATTATTTAAACAACTCCGTATAAATTTGAATCTCTTTGGGGGAGCAGTCACTCTGACGAAAACATTCTCCACGATGCCATGGTTTTTGGAGATATCTATAGGGATCATTTCAGCAATACTTACCATATTACCCTCGGCGTAAACTGTGTGCATAGCAAGAGGATTAATAGGAAAAAACCTATCTCTAGTCATAGTCAACCAAATTCACCTGCCTCTATTCTTCTTAACTCTAGGAGGAAGTATGATCTATGATGGAGATCATCCCAGTGTCTGTCCAGACCAGTCAATGCCTCAAGAATCACCTTGTCTGAGGGAAATACCAGGTCTAAATAATATGTAGTGGCAAGATAACCTTGAGCCCAAATAGGCTCAAGAACTAGATCTAACTCCTGTGTGGGAGTGGGATCAGGGTCAGCCAAAGCTTGCTAGAAAATGGTGTACGAAACTTTTGTCGTGGACAAGGGCATGACCATGCCACAATTCCTTGTCCATTCCATCAAGGTCGATGGGGAAGGAAGAGTCCATAGATCATGAAAGTAAGTCATTCAAAATGACGACATTTGAAATTTTTTATCCCTAAGCTGGTCGAGGGAAGCCAATATGAGCTTGACATCACCAGAAGGAGGTGGGTAATCAAAATTACCCATCAATGATGGACACAAACCAACCCCTATGTTGACGGTGTCGAGTTGAGGATTATCAATCATCGGGACTGTGGATGCCCCCAATGAAGGATCGAGATAGGAGAAGGACAACTGTTCAATGGTCACAATTAGGCCCTCATGTGGAAACAACAAGAGCCGAAAGACTATAGCAACCACTGCATGCATTTCATAGGTCCAACTCCTTCCTAACAAAAGGTTGTAGTCAAGAGGTGCATCGACCACTTCAACTTCGACACACATGGTCTTCCCTCCTAATTGCATGAGGAAAGAAGGAATGATTCCATGTGGTCTGAATGAATGATCGTTGAATGTCGTAAGAAATGTAGGTGACAGAGAAAAAATGGGTACGCCAATGGCCTTCCAACACACCAGCAAAATCACACAAGTCGAGGCACCTTCATCAACTACCATGTGGAATATATTCCGAGTAAAAGATTTCATGGTGTAAGACACTACTATTGAAAATGCAATGTGGTAAGGAAGACAAGGTTTCAAGTCGGTTGGATCGAGAACAATCACTCTCGAGTTACAAGTCTCTGCAGATCTCAAGGTGGATAACAAGGAATTTCTCTATGAAGGGCAGGTCTGGAGGACTCCCAAACATCGCACAAGGGGTTTGTGCCAAATCCTCCACAATGGAGTAGTTCTGGGCAGCCCTCGCGTTCAAATTATGAGAATCTATCCTGAACACACCTTTGGGGATGTGTGTCATTGTTTCTCCCATCGTCTTTTCAATATGAAGAGGAACTGGTGGGTTTGTGGCTTCTTTACCCTTTTCGACAGATTTCGTAATTCTGTAATATTAGGACCTAGTTTCTATATGAGCTTCTCCTTTCAACATATAAAAATTCATTGCTGAGGTATTACTAGTAGATGCGGGGGGTCCCTAACTACCCCCTTTCGCGCTCGAAGATGATGAGGCTTGAGCCACATTTTTCTCATGTGGAAATGTGTTCGTCAGCATAGCAAGTTGTCATTGCGCCAATAGCTTCTGGGCCTACGCAAGTCGAGGGAACAGGTGAGTCATATGGTCCTCAGTGCAAAGGTTACACAGATACTTCAACTTTCTCTTCTATGTTTTTCCCCTGCCAACATTGTTATTAGCCTTTTTGTCCCCTTTACCCTTGTTGTTTCATTGTTTCTTCTTTCCTTCAGGATGCTAGTTGGCTTTCGGGTTTGTTGATTGCATACTATGTACATCTAACGTTTGGGTAGGGTGAACACCCGAACTGGTGGTTTGGTTAGTCACCGTCTGTTGTATCAACAATTATTGCAATTGATTTGACAACAGATCGATGGGAATTCCTTGTGTTGAGCCCACTGTACCATTGACATGTGGTCCAGACTTTTGTTTGGCCTTGTCAAGGATGGACCGTGGCACATCTGGCAAGATCTCATAGGGTAAGCCATACTGTGAGTAAATTAGTTCGAGTTGTTGTGCTCTCATTATTGCCTCCTCCTTTTAAAACACTCCCGAAGTTGCAACAACCTTGGATACAACTGATACCAAGGCCTTCAGGAACCACTCCATCAAGAAATCCGGTGGGACCTGTACCTTAATCACGCTCTTCCAATGCCTCCATTCTTGAATGTGATTAGAGATATGATCGACCTTAGTCTGCTCAAATTTGGCCAGCAATTCTGTGTCAGCATTGTATCTCACGGGTAGCTAGAAATGGTTTAGAAAAACCATCGCCAGGTCATTAAAGTAAGAATACCTTGAGTGGTCGAGCTCAATATACCATTTCACAGCACCCTCGATAAGAGTGTGTTGAAATAGGTGCAACTATACAGAGTCGTCTTGCAACGAGTTTGAAGAGCAACATAAGTGGAATGTTGTCACGTGATCACCTAGATCTTTTCCAGGCTTGCCTTCACATTTTGGAATGTATGGGGGAAACTTAGTTATCATGGGGGGCCAACACGGATCATGCCAAATTGGGTCGTTGAGAAACATTGACAAGTCTGGCATATGTAGCGTCGCCAGAAATGGTAGTTTGGGTTGGGTACTATGTACAGAAAAAACGGGGCCTGGAGTTTGACTGGCACCAGGTTGCCAGGAAAATTTGGACTCCTGGCTAGGGTCCTAGTAGAAACTATGGCCTTGACCAGCATATGGAAACTGTATTTTCTAGGAAATCCTCAGCTGAATCCTGTAATTGGACGACGTGGGTTGGGCGAGTATAGATCCCTGTATTGGGTTCCAAGGATTTAGAAGGGGATGCCCCCAATCGATCCGACAAGCATAGGTATTGAGCCCTTCCTAAGGTTCCATTGACCATGGAAGGGGTTTCCCCCGATCGAAATCCCTTGTGAGGGAATTGATCCCTGCCAAGCATTCCAAATTCCTTGTGAGGAGAAAAATCTTGTACTTTCCCCTTGTGTAGGAATAGTACCCTACATAGGATCCTGTTGTCCAAAACCAAGTTTTCCCCCAGCCGAGACGACAACTAAACAAAAGGAATTATTACCAAAGGCGTCAAAAAAATATAACGACATGGATCCCACCGACGTAGTGTAAGACTAAGGTCCTAAACTTCCTGCTCCAAACAAGTTGTAGTTAACACTTGGCGCGATAGGTTGTTGGAAAGCATTACCAAGAGAGGAGGATGGAGGAGGTATGTGACCCCCACCGTAAGGGATAGAATTAAAGGAGACTAAGGTGCCCCCATTAGACCCTTGCATGGGAGTGTTTGAGCTCCCTGCCCCAAGACCTATGGTCTGTATGGTGGAGTAGGTAAGGACTGAGTTCGAATTGAAGTCGGGCATCCCATATGAGAATGGAGCGCTCGTAGCACTCTACGTAAATGGAGAAATGATCGTCGCGGACGATGGTATCAGACCACTACCCGAGTTAGAGGGAGTCGAGACCACTATGGTCCAGACTAGTGAAGGTGGGTTATGAGGAAAGATACCCCATGTGGTAGTAGCCATATAGGGAGTGTGAGGACTCCCAGACGAAGTAGAAACATTTTCTTCCATGTTTTTTTGTAAGATTAAATGGTGCTCAACAAGTGTCACCTTAGGAGGGACAACTTGTACTAAGATTAGCACCAACAAGTCAATGATCAGAGGGTTGGATGGCCCGAGAGCTTCTACTCCAAGGTTAAAAATAGTAGGTTCCTCTGGAGTCGAGTAATCTCCTCTCGGAGCAAGCTCAAGAATGGTCACTTTGAATGACCCTTGTTGGTCAAGTCTTCATCGTAATGATGGTGGTGGTGAATCTAATGCAACCAGTTATAGGACCTGAAGTCTTCACGATCCTAGGAGCTCTTGATCTTTCACTTTATGAAAATATCAACGCCACAGTAAGGCTTTAACTATTGTTTAAAACCAAGCACACACTAGAAAATTCCTATAAGATAAACCAAGAAAACCACTATCTAGTAGGAAGAATAGTTATGCCAGCCAACATTAGAGAAACTTATCGATGCAAGTGAAAATCAAACATGGAAGCACCCTCTGAGTATAATATGCAAAGTGTGACCTGACGTTTTCCCTAGGTACCATGATATACCCCCACAGTCACCTGTGCAAGTCCCTAAAAAACAAAAAACTAAGTTTCCATCTCGCAAACAGTCATTAGGTGGGTACAGTCGATAGTCGGGGGGATCGCAATGAGTAGGATAACAAGTATGAAACCTACCGAGGGTATCGAAAGAAAGTGGTCCGGAAGACAACATAGGATCTCGAATGGATTTAGGGTCCACAAAGATCCGTAGGTAAATGTGGGTGATAGTATTCCCAGAACAGATCCTCAGTATGTGTTCCCCACTAAGTTTAGTCCAACTTTGGAGGGGTTATCTCCACTGCCTTTCCTCACGAGACCTCATGTTTATCCCCTGTGTTAAAGGGGGGTCCCGGATGAATTTCATGTCACTGGACTTTAACACTCCCTAGCTCTGACTCCAATGTTTTCTTAACGACCTTGAAGAGTTTCCTCTCCAACCTAATTCAGGGCCCTAACCCTAGACTAGTTGGTTGACCCTACAAACAAAAAAGTCTAATTAATTTTAGATTTAGCATTCCTTTTAATGGATTGTTTTACTCAAAGGATATGGTAGTGAAACTAGTGATGTTATGAGAGACGAAAAGAGGAGAAAAAGACAAAACTATGAAAGAAAAATTACTTCTAGTCAAAAGTAAAGATTTACAACTAACTCTTTGTAACCAACTTTTTTGTAACTAACTTTTTACAAGATCTTTAAAAAGAAGACCTAAAATGAAATTTCACTTGACTACAAGCTACTTAAGTTTCAAGAAATCAGTAAATAACTTAAAAATGAACTCTTTTTCCTTTATAGTAAAATAACTAACTCCAAATACTTTACCAAACTGAAAATGAAAAATCTTTTTTTTTTTAAATTGCTTCAAACAGAAAAAACTGAAATAAATATTTTTTTCTCTTTTTTTAAAGCAAATGAAAGGGGTAAAAAGAACAACAAGACAAGACTGAAACATATCTTTGGCCTACTGTAGATCATAGGGAATCACTAAATAAACCAAAAATGCATATCAATCATTCAAAGACTCGCTTAAAACCCTTTCAGAAGTAAACACAAGAAACTTCAAAAAGACAAGTAAAATGAATTCTAACCCAAGATGTGGCTGTAAAAACAGATACTTTGAACTATATCAAGAAACCCTGAGAATTATAAATCTCAATCAGGAAAGAGGTTGGCTACCTCTTTTTCAAAAAAAAAAATCTTGAACCAAGAATGTTATTGTTGCTTCAGCAGCCTGCGTATGTACATAGGTTGTTTATTGAGAAGGGTGTGTATGTATGTAGGATCACCCATAGTAGGGCACACACACCTCTGTACTTCCTTAAAAAGGAAAGAAAACAAACAGTCTTATAGAGCAGGGAGAACTGGTATGACATCTGAAGGTGAACAGAATCCCTTAAAAGACTCAAAACTCAATAGAAACTTGAAAGGAAGAAAAACCAATCAGACAACCCAAAATCTCCTAAAAAACCCTAGAGGCTTCCCCAATATGGTCGCCAGTTCTGCTAGTGGGGAAAACCCCCCTATGACTACACCATGATTTAGAATGTAGGAAGATCAATTAACCGTCTAAAATTCAACTACTTCTCTAAACTACCCCAAACATACCAAAACTCATATAAATAAAGCAACAAAAAGGATCTTGAGTAACTATACCTTGAATCCCACATCTGGTGATGACCTCCTCATGCTTGGAAGTTTCGCTAATTGCACGCCTCCTCCCAGGGCTAACCTACATCCAAAGATTGACAAATAGGAAACGACAAGAATGTTATTTCATATACAAATTAGGGTTAGATGTTAGTATGTCAAAATATCACAAGAGAAGTGTAGAAATCCATCAACAACTCCATCTTAGACGAGAGGACGAAAAAGAGATTGCTTCCTAATAGCGAAATCACCCTGATAATTTATAGTCTACCAAAACTCCACAAAGAATGAATTCCTATCAAACCTATAGTTAATACAATAGGATCACCCACCTATGAGCTTGCCAAATATGTCGCGAAAATTTTAGGCCCCTTAGTAGGTCATACAAACTCCTTCATAAAAGATTCAAATGATTTCATTAATATTATTAAGAACGAGAAAGTGAAGTCGGATGTGCTATAGTGGGAAAAAACCCCTATGGACTACACTAGGGTTCAACATGTAGGTAGAGCTAACCGTCTAAAGTCTCCTACTTTTTAACAACTACCCAAAATACACCCCACATTCATGCATAAAACACAAGGTAAAAAGATCCAGTAACTCTACCTTAAACTCCGCGTCCGTTATCGATCCTTTTGTGTTCAATTGTTCCTC
This sequence comes from Picea mariana, assembly GCA_032191745.1. NCBI lineage: Eukaryota > Viridiplantae > Streptophyta > Pinopsida > Pinales > Pinaceae > Picea > Picea mariana. The sequence continues at coordinate 9,780 of JASDQU010215319.1, forward strand.
GACTACAAGTCTCCTCCCAAGGCTGACCTGCATTCATAAACAGACAAAAAAATAACTATAAATATGCATATCATATATGAATTAGTGGGTTAGATTTCATAATCAAATATAAAGATTGAACACATCATATTTGGGATAGAAAAAGTATTCCTTTTTATTAATCTCACAAAGTTACTTACAATGAGATCGATGACTGCTCCTTGAACCTAGTTTGGGCTCCTCTTCACCAAGCTCTAACTGCACTTCCATGTATCTTTCTCCTCTTCATATCTCTCTAGGGAATGGATTAGGCTTGCAATGGAGGAAAACAACAAGAATAGGGAATTCTTGCTCAAAACTCACAATGTGGCTGCAAATTCTTGGGGCAAGGGGGGAAAGTGAAATGGGTAGATTTTCACTATTCTTATTCTTCTCTTTAGAATGATACCCAAACACCTCCTTTTATATGACAAAAGGATGGTTATTTAGTTGGGTGACAGGCTATAGGTGGTGGGACAGTTGGGAAACTACCCAATAGCCCGTAATCTCACTGAATTCCTTGCAACTTTTTAATTTTGAAAAAAATGTGGGTATACGCGGGTTGTAATGGTACAACTAGCATAAATATGTGAGTTGTAGTGGTGCAACAAGCATGTGTACGCGGGAAGTAGTGGTCCAGGGTGCATACATCTTCGAAAATATGGTTTTTAAGAAGAGTTTCTTAGTGATGGCTTGGAAAAAATAGTAAGTGAGATGGCCTAATGCCATGTATGCATGTATGGTGCAATTTAGGTTTATAATAGATGCCCCCTAATGTGTGAGTTCAGAATAGCATCTGATGGATGAAATACATTACAAATATTCACCAACATACGAAGTGAGTGAGCCCAGGACCAGAGTTTGGGAGGTGCCATCTGCAAAAATAATAATTGTCTCATCGAGGCAGGCATACCCATGCTCAGGATGAAATAAATCATGGTTGCCAATTAAATACATTGCAGATCCATTTCATATAACTATATAAAGTGTAGCCGCGAGAAATACACAATGGATATGCATCTCAAAATCAAAGATACACATGTATAGTATCCATCTTCAAGAATCCAAATGACATCTGATGGCTGGAGATGAGGCCTTCACAGCTCGAGCAACAACTTCAACATCTTCAAAAATCGGGTAGGATTGTAATATGAGTGTACAAATTTACTACCCATAGGTCTTCGACAGATCGTCGGGGAATAGATAAGAGGATCTCGATGATCAGGCAGAGAACTTCATTGATTTCAAAAAAAGACTTGATTGGACTTATGGGGATGGTCGAATATGAGGGAAAGAGACAAACTGTAAAAAGGCCGACTCAGGTTGGGTAAAAATTCCCTTGGACAACAGCATGACATATGATTTGACTCAGGCAGCATGATATTGACATAAGTTCACGATGCAGGAGGCAACACAAACTCTCCATGTGTTTGGAAGAATAAGCAAATGGAGGAGGACACAACTCTATGTAGCAAGAACAAATTCCTAAGGTCATATTAAATCCCAAAGCTTGATGAACAAATGAAAGGATGTGCTTTGTCTGAGGGTGACTCATTGTGCTTCCATAAAAAGAAAATACTTTTCCCATCCTCTTTTTGGGGTATATTTGATTTTTTTTTTTGTTTTCAATAATTTTGGAAAGATTGAAAAATAATGAAAGAATTCTAGATTACAAAGGAGGAACATGTGTCGCAAGCACACTAGTTCCAAGCGCAAGGAACACACTAATTCTCAGAGCAAGAAGACATGTGCAGGGAAAGGACACTCGGGAAAATTCCTCCATGGTTCAAGGTGTCAAGACACAAAGGAAAAGTGCTACAAGGCTTGTGTATAAGGCATGCTTCAAAGGTTTAGTTGAGAGAAACATGGAGCTAGCATTAGGCCAGAGACACAGGGATGCAAATACGATTAATGGGACACAATGATAACACCCTTCAATGTAATTTTAATGAGCCCAGAGAAGGTAAGATCAGTGGTTTTTCATTTTTAGAGAGTCTGAAAAAGCACAAAAGAAGACCCCACTGGGGTACCTTTTTTGAAGGTAGTCTAGTCGGTTCGAAAAAGGGGTAAACTAGCACCGAAAATACACCTATTCAAAACCATTTTAACAAGTGTGACAAAGACAAGATCACTCGACAATCTTTTCAATTTTAATGATTCTGCAAAGAGCTTAACTGTGGACTCGCTGCCTTTTTCTAGATTTAGTCTCCCCAGCCCAAAAAAGAGAAATTTGTTGAGGAGAAATCTCCAGGCGAGACAAATCTCCCGAGGTGTACCTTTTTCCTCATTAATCTACAGGCTAGAAGAAGGGGTAAGCTCATGCCAGTAGATGTTTATCTGAACCAATTAACGAGTGTGAAAGAACAAGGTCACTCAACAATCTTTTCAATTTTAAGGAGTCTGAAAAGAGCTTAACTATGGACTCTGTAGGGGACGTCCCTTTGGACCAATTTAATGAGTGTGAAGGAACAAGGTCACTCGACAATCTTTTCAATTTTAGGGAGTTTGAAAAGAGCTTAACTATGGACTCCGTGGGGGTTCCTTTTTCGTAAATTTAGTCCCTCGGGCCCGAAAAAGGGTTAAAATTATACCTGAGAATACTCTTCTAGCAAACCGAAGTTCCTAGAGTATACCTTTGTTCGTACAATTGACCATTTAGACCGAAAAAGGGGTAAACTATCGCCAGACAGATGTGCCTTCAAGTTTTAGTTTGGCGAGCATGAAGGACAACAAGATCGCTCAGTAATATTTTCATGTTTAGAGAGTCTGAAAAGGGCATAAAGAAGACTCCAGGGGGCTACGACTCATGTATGTAATTGGTTTAGGTAGAGCCCACTGCTAGGCTCAGACCAAGAGTCTCTTCGATAGTCAACTTGGAAAGTCTCCCAAAAGGGAAGAAAACACAAACCACGATGTAAGTCCTCCCATGGTATAGAAACCGTAGTCATGGCATCAAGGATAGCCTCATCTGAAGGCAATTCAAAATCTGAGAAATCACGCAAACGAGGGTCGACATTCCCAAAGGGTGAAGTAAATTGACCATATTCCATATGACGATGGAGTCTCTGGCTAGGACTGGCAGAGTCTATCAATGAAGAATCACAAGCATGAGGGCTTGAGGATATACAAACAATGAGATCAGACTCAAAAGGAGACTCAAGATCACTTGGACCAAGAGGGGGAAGCAAGGGCTCCCATGACCCCATTGGATAAACCAATGGATCAATTGTTGAGTCCAAGTCTCAAGAAGGAAAACATGATTGCACAAGTTCCTGCTCATAATCAATTGAACACCGAGGATAATACGCCACATAATTTACCCGTGACGGGGTAGAGTCTACATGAACACTAGGAACATATAAAGGGGCAGCCTGAACTAACGTCAAATTAGGATGGTGATTATGAGATGCAAGTTGGTTGATAGCGACAATGCTTCCATTATGAGGGAAATGCATCACCCGGAAGAGCGTAGGCACCACAGTGTCCATAGAATATACATTATCACGCCCGAGAAGCATATTAAAATCTAACGGGCCTTGCACCACTATAACATCAACAAGGACAATCTTCCCACCTAATGAGATAGGCAACTGAGGAAGAATCCCCAAATATTCACTAGTACGCCTGTCAAAAGCCAGAAACTCATGCGAAGAAGACACAAGCTTGGGAGATCCCAAGAATTTCCAAACCGAGGAGGATAAAATGCTTGAAGAGGATCCTTCATCCACAATACATCGATAAATGTTTATTGAATTAACTTCAAACCTTATTATAAAAGGTGTAGAAGAAGGAAGACGAGGCTCAACAAGATCATTCCAATCAAAGGAAACCATCCTAGGGCTTGGAGGGGGTTTTCTCGAAGTGAGAGGAATGCCCCCTTATTCTGAAAGTACTGAACTCGAAATGCTAAAAAAATAGTCGGTAGACACATCACTCCCCAAGAGAAGAGTGGAATCAGTCGAAGACTGCATCAGCGTGACCACTTTGGTAGACTCGACACTCTCAAAAAGAAGAGTGGGATCAGCCAAAGACTGCATCGACGTGACCACTTTCTCAACCACTGGCTGAATAGGTTGGGAGGAAACCTCAGAAGACTCGAAATCATAAGAGATTGCAGACAAGGACCACAATCTTTGTACCTCTGGAGTGGCAGGGCCCAAATGAGTAAGGTGATCTTCCTTGCAAAGCTTAAAAGGGAACTTAGGCTTACATCCTATCCATCTAGGTTTTTCAATAGAATCGATGTCCCCAACATGATTGGCAATGGTTGTTTGCACATCTCCAACATAACTTGTAGAGGTTGGCGATGGGTCGATAACATGACTTGCAGAGGCTACAAACCTATTGCCAATATGACTAGCAGTGACTGGAATTTTTCCCCCAACATGACTTGCAGAGGTTGGGTTCTTGCCCCCAACATGACTTGCAGAGGCTGGGTGTTGGTCTTCAACATGACTTGCAGAGGTTGAGGAACTATCTCCAACATGACTTGCAGAGGTTGGTGATTTCTTCTTACTATTCTTCCTCTTTCTATTTTGTTTAGACTTTCGGTTACTAGTAACTGTACTTTCACCAAAGGAGGGAGAAGAAGGAGGAGAATACTTTGCTAACAAAGGAACATCAACATTGTGCCCATGGCATAAAGTGCTTAACTGAGAAGCATCAAGAGAATTTTGGACATTTGGAATGGTACCCAACCAAACCAGTAGTCACACATTCAACCCAAGAATGTACAAAGTGGCCATCAAAGGGACACCAACGTTTTCGAAGAAAGGAAAAGCACAAGAATCCCCTTGCAAAGGGGTTCCTTGGTTGGTATCATCAGTAAATTTAGCCATGAATATCTTATGCATGGGTTCTCCCCTTGCGGGATCGTTTAAGTCATTAAAAGTCTCACACACTGACTCTGGTGAACCAGTGTTATCAAAACAATGCCTGTAGAGAGGCGGCTCCATGTTTCTAAGAGGAAGACCAAAAAGTCCTCACGACTAGTGGAGTGGGCGATCAACCACCTTTGGTCAGAGACCCAAAGCAATGACTAACTAACTCACTATGGAAAAATAGGGAGCATAGAGCACACACTAAAAGTTCCTAAAGGAAAATCAAGCAGAACACTATCTAGTAGGAAGAATAGTTACGCCAACCAACACTAGAGCAACTTACCAGTGCAAGTGAAACTCGAACATGGAAGCACCCTTTGGGTATACTTTGCAAAGGGTGGTTTGACGTCTGCCCTAGGTACCATGGTATACCCCCACATTCACCTGTGTAAGTCCCTAAAATAAAGGCAACTAGGTTTCCAGCTCGTGAACAGTCACCAAGAAGGTACAATCGACAATTGGGTGGACCGCAATGAGCAGGGTAACTAAGCCCGAAACCTATTGAGGGTATCAGAAGAAAGTGGTTTGGAAGATAACTGAGGACCTCAAACGGATTCGAGATCCACGAAGCTCCGTGGAAAATGAGACCAACAGTATCCCACGAAAACTCCTCAATATGCGTTCCCCACTACACTAGATCCATCTTTGGAGGGGTTATCTCTGCTACCTTTCTGCACGTGACCTCGTTTTTATCCCCTGTGTTAGAGGGTGGTCCCAGATAACTTTCACGTTTAATAGAATTTAACACTCCCTAATTCAGATTCCAATGTGTGTTTAAAAGCCTTGAAGAGTTTCCTCTCCAACCTAATTCAAGGCTCTAACCCTAAACTAGTTGATTGACCCTACAAACATAAAGTCTAGTTGATCTTAAATTAGCATTCATTTTAAATGGCTTGATTTACTCAAAAAGGGGTGTGGTAGTGCAACTGATGTTGTTAAGACTCTTGCAGAAAAATGAAATGTATAAGAACACTAGCAAAGAAGGATTATCTTTCTTGTTTTTTCTTTTGAAATGCTTTTAAGATGAGAAGAAAACACAACACTATGCTAATTTCTTTTTCTTTTTCAAATAACAATGCAAAGAAAATTCCAAGAAAGAAAAAGATCTAACAAACTAAGTTTTTTTTTATATTTTCTTCCAATCAAAGAAGAAATAACAAAAGATTCTAAAAGAAACTGATGAATACATGATTCATTCCCCCCCCCGGCCATGAGGGGGAATTTTTTTTCAAAATGAAACTCATTTTTCTTAAAATTACAAGCTAAAAATAAGTTTAAAAAGCTAGGAAACATAAGAAATATTTAAAAATATAAGCAAATTGATGTCAAACCCAAGCTAAAGACTATAACAATAGAGACACTGTACTTAATCAAGAAACCCTAAGAAGTATGAATTCAAACAGGGAAGAGGTTGACTGTTGCTTCTTAAAGAAAAAAAATCTTGACACAGGCACACTGCTGACACTTAAGTAGCCTGCGTATGTACATGGGTTGTCTAAAGGTAGGTCACGTATGTACGCGTGCAAACCCACTGCAAGTTGCGTACACCTCTGTAACTTCTCAAAAATAAGAATATCATTTAGGCTAACAAGGTAGGGAGTACTTGTATGGTAGCCCAGAATCCCTTAAAGACTCAGAAACTTATAGAAAAAGGTAATCAAAACCAATTAAAACACCCAAAACGATATCCCCTAAAAACCCTAGAAGTTTCCCTAGTACGGTCGCCAATTCTGCTATAGTGGGAAAGCCCCCCTATGGAGTACACTAGGGTTAAACATGTAGGCAGAGCTAACCATATAAAGTCTCCTACTTTTTAACAACTACCCCAAATACACCCCACATTCATGCATAAAACACAAGGTAAAAAGATATGGTAACTCTACCTTAAACTCCGCGTCCGATGTTGATCCTTTTGTGTTCAGTTGTTCCTCGACTACAAGTCTCCTTCCAAGGCCGATCTCCATTCATAAACAGAAAAACAAATAACTATTAACATGCATATCATATATGAATTAGTGGGTTAGATGTCATAATCAAAGATAAAGATTGAACACATCATATTCGAGACATAAAAAGTATTCCTTTTTATTAATCTCACAAAGTTACTTATAATGAGATCAATGACTGCTCCTTGAACTTGGTCCAATCTCTTCTTCACCAACCTCCAATTGCGCTTCCATGTATCTTTCTCCTCTTCAACTCTCTCTAGGGAATGGATTAGGCTTGCAATGGAGGAAAAGGGAAAGAATAGGGAATTATGGTTCAAAACTCACAATGTGGCTACAAATTCTTGGCACAAGGGGGGAAAGTGAAATGGGCAGAGTTTCATTGTTCTTATGCTTCTCTTTGAGATGATACCCCAACACCTCCTTTTATATGACAAAAGGATGGTTATTCGGTTGGGTGACGGGCTATAGGCGGTGGGACAGTTGAGAAACTACCCAATAGCCCGTAACCTCAACGAATTCCTTGCAAATTTTTATTTTTTTCAACATTGGTGGGTATACGCGGGTTGTAATGGTGCAACTAGAATACATACGCGAGCTGTAGTGGTGCAACAAGCATGTGTATGCAGGAAGTAGTGGTGCACGATGCGTACATCTTCAAAAATATGGTTTTTAAGAAGAGCTGCTCAGCGATGGCTTGGAAAAAATAGTAAGTGAGATGGCCTAATGCTAGGTATGCATTTATGGTGCAATTTAGGGTTATAAAAGGATGACACCCTCATAAGCTTTGATGTTGTCTCTCTATTTACAAAGATCCCTCTTAACGAAGCAATCTTATTTTTCAAAGAGATAGATGATCTCAAAACAATGAAACTAGCCGAGGTATGTCTTTGTTCCACATTCTTTAGCTATCAAGGAGAATTTTATGAACAAACTAGTGGCATAGAAATGGGCTCTCTACTTTCCCCCATTGTTGCCAACCTTTACATGGAAAACTTTGAGAATAAATCCATAGATTCCTATCCCATGAAACCACTAAGATGGAAACGATACGTTGATGATAATAATGTACTTTGGCCCCATGGGAAAGAAGAGCTAGATAAATTCTTCTAGGATCTTAATAATATATCCAAATACATTAAATTCACAATGGAACTTGAAGATAATGGAAACATCCCATTCCTAGACATACTAATCAATGGTAAAGAAGACGAGAAACTTGGACATTCAGTCTACAGAAAAAAGACCCACACAAAAAACTACCTTCACGCCAACTCCCATCATCGCCCCACCCAAAAATTAGGATTTCTTAACACCTTATTCGTAAGAGCCTACAAGATACTAGATATATAAAATATGCAGAACAGAAATAAAATGCTAGAAATGGTGGAATAACAGTAAAATATCCAACATAATCTTCACAATAACATATAAATGATATAAGAACAACAATAGAAATAGCACTTTGATTCATAAAGCAATGTTCATAGGCCTCTTCGAGGGGCCAACCTCCAATCGAGTAGCACTCTGTTACAATAATCTCCAAGCTAGGGTTTTCATGCCCTCGACCCTTATTTATACTAAATATGTCTATTAAAAGAAGCATCTAGAGGAAGATCCTTCTAGAAGCAGAAGCTTCTATTAGGTCTTCTTACATCCGCCTTATTCTATTTTATTGAAAGGCCTTATTAATATTG